>BRXU01000019.1:20000-107500 GCA_030267565.1 Pleodorina starrii | reverse complement strand
CACCTCGCCGTCACCTCCTCGCCGTCAACTGCACTGCCGTCACTCTTCACCGTCGACTCCTCACCGTCACCTGCACTGCCGTCACCGGTACTGCCGTCGCCTCCTCGCCGTCACCTCCTCGCCGTCACCTGCACTGCCGTCAACTCCTCGCCGTCAACCTCCTCGCCGTCACCTGCACTGCCGTCGCCTCCTCGCCCTCGCCTGCACTGCCGTCAGCTCCTCGCCGTCACCTGCACTGCCGTCACTCTTCACCGTCGACTCCTCACCGTCACCTGCACTGCCGTCACCTCCTCGCCGTCGTCTTCTCGCCGTCGACTCCTCACCGTCACCTGCACTGCCGTCACCTCCTCGCCGTCAACCTCCTCGCCGTCACCGGCACTGCCGTCGCCTCCTGGCGGTCTCCTGCACTGCCGTCACCTCCTCGCCGTCACCTGCACCGCCGTCACTCTTCACCGTCGACTCCTCACCGTCACCTGCACTGCCGTCACCTCCTCGCCGTAGTCTCCTCGCCGTCGACTCCTCACCGTCACCTGCACTGCCGTCACCTCCTCGCCGTCAACCTCCTCGCCGTAACCTCCTCGCCGTTTCCTGCACTGCCGTCGCCTCCTCGCCGTCGCCTGCACTGCCGTCACCTCCTCGCCGTCACCGGCACTGCCGTCGCCTCCTGGCGGTCACCTGCACTGCCGTCAACTCCTCGCCGTCACCGGCACTGCCGTCACCTCCTCGCCGTCGTCTCCTCGCCGTCACCTCCTCGCCGTCACCTGCACTGCCGTCAACTCCTCGCCGTCAACCTCCTCGCCGTCACCTCCTCGCCGTCACCTGCACTGCCGTCGCCTCCTCACTGTCACCTGCACTGCCGTCGCCTCCTCGCCGTCGCCTGCACTGCCGTCACCTCCTCGCCGTCACCGGTACTGCCGTCGCCTCCTCGCCGTCAACCTCCTCGCCGTCACCTGCACTGCCGTCACCTCCACGCCGTCGCCTACTCGCCGTCACCTCCTCGCCGTCGCCTGCACTGCCGTCAACCCCTCGCCGTCGCCTCCTCGCCGTCACCGGTACTGCCGTCGCCTCCTCGCCGTCACCTGCACTGCCGACACCTCCTCGCCGTCGCCTCCTCGCCGTCACCTTCTCGCCGTCACCGGCACTGCCGTCACCTCTTCGCCGTCATCCTCCTCGCCGTCACCTGCACTGCCGCCACCTGCACTGCCGTCGCCTCCTCGCCGTCGCCTGCACTGCCCTCGCCACCTCGCCGTCACCTCCTCGCCGTCAACTGCACTGCCGTCACTCTTCACCGTCGACTCCTCACCGTCACCTGCACTGCCGTCACCGGTACTGCCGTCGCCTCCTCGCCGTCACCTCCTCGCCGTCACCTGCACTGCCGTCAACTCCTCGCCGTCAACCTCCTCGCCGTCACCTGCACTGCCGTCGCCTCCTCGCCCTCGCCTGCACTGCCGTCAGCTCCTCGCCGTCACCTGCACTGCCGTCACTCTTCACCGTCGACTCCTCACCGTCACCTGCACTGCCGTCACCTCCTCGCCGTCGTCTTCTCGCCGTCGACTCCTCACCGTCACCTGCACTGCCGTCACCTCCTCGCCGTCAACCTCCTCGCCGTCACCGGCACTGCCGTCGCCTCCTGGCGGTCTCCTGCACTGCCGTCACCTCCTCGCCGTCACCTGCACCGCCGTCACTCTTCACCGTCGACTCCTCACCGTCACCTGCACTGCCGTCACCTCCTCGCCGTAGTCTCCTCGCCGTCGACTCCTCACCGTCACCTGCACTGCCGTCACCTCCTCGCCGTCAACCTCCTCGCCGTAACCTCCTCGCCGTTTCCTGCACTGCCGTCGCCTCCTCGCCGTCGCCTGCACTGCCGTCACCTCCTCGCCGTCACCGGCACTGCCGTCGCCTCCTGGCGGTCACCTGCACTGCCGTCAACTCCTCGCCGTCACCGGCACTGCCGTCACCTCCTCGCCGTCGTCTCCTCGCCGTCACCTCCTCGCCGTCACCTGCACTGCCGTCAACTCCTCGCCGTCAACCTCCTCGCCGTCACCTCCTCGCCGTCACCTGCACTGCCGTCGCCTCCTCACTGTCACCTGCACTGCCGTCGCCTCCTCGCCGTCGCCTGCACTGCCGTCACCTCCTCGCCGTCACCGGTACTGCCGTCGCCTCCTCGCCGTCAACCTCCTCGCCGTCACCTGCACTGCCGTCACCTCCACGCCGTCGCCTACTCGCCGTCACCTCCTCGCCGTCGCCTGCACTGCCGTCAACCCCTCGCCGTCGCCTCCTCGCCGTCACCGGTACTGCCGTCGCCTCCTCGCCGTCACCTGCACTGCCGACACCTCCTCGCCGTCGCCTCCTCGCCGTCACCTTCTCGCCGTCACCGGCACTGCCGTCACCTCTTCGCCGTCATCCTCCTCGCCGTCACCTGCACTGCCGCCACCTGCACTGCCGTCGCCTCCTCGCCGTCGCCTGCACTGCCCTCGCCACCTCGCCGTCACCTCCTCGCCGTCAACTGCACTGCCGTCACTCTTCACCGTCGACTCCTCACCGTCACCTGCACTGCCGTCACCGGTACTGCCGTCGCCTCCTCGCCGTCACCTCCTCGCCGTCACCTGCACTGCCGTCAACTCCTCGCCGTCAACCTCCTCGCCGTCACCTGCACTGCCGTCGCCTCCTCGCCCTCGCCTGCACTGCCGTCAGCTCCTCGCCGTCACCTGCACTGCCGTCACTCTTCACCGTCGACTCCTCACCGTCACCTGCACTGCCGTCACCTCCTCGCCGTCGTCTTCTCGCCGTCGACTCCTCACCGTCACCTGCACTGCCGTCACCTCCTCGCCGTCAACCTCCTCGCCGTCACCGGCACTGCCGTCGCCTCCTGGCGGTCTCCTGCACTGCCGTCACCTCCTCGCCGTCACCTGCACCGCCGTCACTCTTCACCGTCGACTCCTCACCGTCACCTGCACTGCCGTCACCTCCTCGCCGTAGTCTCCTCGCCGTCGACTCCTCACCGTCACCTGCACTGCCGTCACCTCCTCGCCGTCAACCTCCTCGCCGTAACCTCCTCGCCGTTTCCTGCACTGCCGTCGCCTCCTCGCCGTCGCCTGCACTGCCGTCACCTCCTCGCCGTCACCGGCACTGCCGTCGCCTCCTGGCGGTCACCTGCACTGCCGTCAACTCCTCGCCGTCACCGGCACTGCCGTCACCTCCTCGCCGTCGTCTCCTCGCCGTCACCTCCTCGCCGTCACCTGCACTGCCGTCAACTCCTCGCCGTCAACCTCCTCGCCGTCACCTCCTCGCCGTCACCTGCACTGCCGTCGCCTCCTCACTGTCACCTGCACTGCCGTCGCCTCCTCGCCGTCGCCTGCACTGCCGTCACCTCCTCGCCGTCACCGGCACTGCCGTCGCCTCCTGGCGGTCACCTGCACTGCCGTCACCTCCTCGCCGTCACCTGCACTGCCGTCACCTCCTCGCCGTCACCTGCACTGCCGTCGCCTCCTGGCCGTCACCTTCTCGCCGTCACCGGCACTGCCATCACCTCCTCGCTGTCGCCTGCACTGCCGTCACCTCCTCGCCGTCACCGGTACTGCCGTCGCCTCCTCGCCGTCAACCTCCTCGCGGTCACCTGCACTGCCGTCACCTCCTCGCCGTCGCCTCCACGCCGTCACCTCCTCGCCGTCACCTGCACTACCGTCAACCCCTCGCCGTCAACCTCCTCGCCGTCACCTGCACTGCCGTCACCTCCTCGCCGTCACCTGCCTTGCCGGCACGTCCTCGCCGTCGCCTCCTCGCCGTCACCTCCTCGCCGTCACCGGTACTGCCGTCGCCTCCTCGCCGTAACCTCCTCGCCGTAACCTGCACTGCCGTCACTCTTCACCGTCGACTCCTCACCGTCACCTGCACTGCCGTCACCTCCTCGCCGTCGCCTGCACTGCCGTCGCCTCCTAGCCGTCAAGTCCTCGCCGTCAACCTGCACTGCCGTCACCTCCTCGCCGTAACCGGCACTGCCGTCGCCTCCTGGCCGTCAACTCCTCGCCGTCGCCTGCACTGCCGTCACCTCCTCGCCGTCACCGGCACTGCCGTCACCTCCTCGCCGTCAACCTCCTCGCCGTCGCCTCCTCGCCGACACCTCCTCGCCGTCACCTGCACTGCCGCCACCTGCACTGCCGTCACCTCCTCGCCGTCACCTGCACTGCCGTCACCTCCTCGCCGTCACCTGCACTGCCGTCACCTCCTCGCCGCCACCTGCACTGCCGTCACCTCCTCGCCGTCACCTGCACTGCCGTCACCTCCTCGCCGCCACCTGCACTGCCGTCACCTCCTCGCCGTCAACCTCCTCGCCGTCGCCTCCTCGCCGACACCTCCTCGCCGTCACCTGCACTGCCGTCACCTGCACTGCCGTCACCTCCTCGCCGTCGCCTCCTCGCCGTCACCTGCACTGCCGC
The DNA here is from genome assembly GCA_030267565.1 of Pleodorina starrii. Lineage (NCBI taxonomy): Eukaryota > Viridiplantae > Chlorophyta > Chlorophyceae > Chlamydomonadales > Volvocaceae > Pleodorina > Pleodorina starrii. The sequence continues at coordinate 103,064 of BRXU01000019.1, read as the reverse complement.
CACCTGCACTGCCGTCGCCTCCTCGCCGTCACCTGCACTGCCGTCACTTGCCGGCGGCCTGCAGTGTCGCCTGGTGGCAGCTACTGATGCGCGACCGCGGAGCCGCACCGGCTCCATGGTGGCCCTACCTGGACTGCCGCCCGCGACCGAGGTGCTGGTCAATTGAGTTACCGCATTCAGCCGCTGTCCAGCCAGGTAGGCATGCTGGGTGTGGGTCACGGTAGAGGCAGCGGGACGGGCACGGGTCGATGGCTGTCACCGCTGCGGCTGTCAAGGCTGCGAGCTGCACAAATGTGCAGCCTTTCAGGATAAACGACGGGGTGCGTACTGGGATGGGTTGGGACATGGCTCCGTGGAAATGGTTCCTTACAGCGTGCACGAGGGAGTGCACAATCAAGGGGGACAAGTGCAAAGACGGACGGGGCTCTTCCCAACTTCGACACACTGGCGGCAGGATGGACTGAGCCCGAATGTTGGACGCTGCTGCTGCAAGCACTGATGACGGCATGGGTGACTGGCATTCGCACATTCCGAATCTCGTGTCAGGGCCCCGGAATTGCGAGGACATCCTTGTGTGTAACCCACCTCCCAGCCCTCATACGTACCTCTGCCGCCTCCCTTGCACCCCCTTGGTCGCAGTGCATCCGCATGCAGCGCCACTCGTCCAAGGCCAAGACCAAGACCAAGGGCCCGGTCACGGTGCTGCTGCTCATCAGGAACGACCAACATGGCTGCACCCAATGGCGGAGTGCGCCTCTTTGCGGCGCCGCAGGGAAGGAGGGGCTTTGCGCTCCTGTGCCTGTGCATCTGCGTGTGCCTGTGCCGCGGTGCTCCTATTGCCATCAGGGATCGGGTTAGTGGGGTGTTGGTCGCGGAGGAGTGCGGTATGCATACAGAGACATATACGCAGGTAGGCACGTGCCAAATACACCCAAAGATACACAACAAGAAACACAACAAGAAACACAAACAAACACACAAACAAACACACAAACAAACACACACAAACAAACAAACACACACACGAACATACACAAACACACACAAAAAGAAACGCGCAAAGAAACACAAAAAGAAAAACACAAAAAGAAACACACACACAAAGACACACACATTATTATTATTATTATTATTATTATTATTATTATTATTATTATTATTATTATTATTATTATTATTATTATTATTATTATTATTATTATTATTATTATTATTATTATTATTATTATTATTATTATTATTATTATTATTATTATTATTATTATTATTATTATTATTATTATTATTATTATTATTATTATTATTATTATTATTATTATTATTATTATTATTATTATTATTATTATTATTATTATTATTATTATTATTATTATTATTATTATTATTATTATTATTATTATTATTATTATTATTATTATTATTATTATTATTATTATTATTATTATGATTATGATTATGATTATTATTATTATTATTATTATTATTATGATTATTATTATTATGATTATGATTATTATTATTATTATTATGATTATGATTATGATTATGATTATGATTATGATTATGATTATGATTATGATTATGATTATGATTATGATTATGATTATTATGATTATGATTATGATTATGATTATGATTATGATTATGATTATTATTATGATTATGATTATGATTATGATTATTATTATTAAAAGAGAGGGATTCGCTGCGGGTCGGTCTGTGGCACGTCGTGAATGCCATGAACCCATGAAATCCTCCCTCCCTCACCGTTTACCTCCACTCCCACCCTCCAGGGCAGCTACCGATGCGTACCCGCCTGCTGCAAGCGCACCCTACCCGCGGCCAGGCGCCCAAGCAAGAACTCCACAGCAGCGCTCCCTCCCCCAGCTGAGACCGCTACGCTCGACCCACTGTGTATGTGCAGGTAGGATTGGATTGCGTTGGCTCAGGGCCGCTGGGGGTTGGTTGCTGCTTGCCGTGGGCAGCTGTATGTGGCGGGGGGCGATGTTCCCTCTGCAACCTTCCGCACCCCACAGCAGCCCCTGCGGCTGTCTTGTGCTTTTCGTGACCTTTTTCATCCCCCGTAATCACCTCAACGATATCACCGCCTCTGTCCGTCACGCATCCCTGCAACCGCTGCAGATGGGGCCGTATTCGTTCACCGCCGCCTCCTCGGCCGGCACGCGCGGCCCCTCCATCCGCATTCGTGCCCCCCGTGGCGGCCCCTGCCCGCTCGTCCGTCCATCCTGGTTGCGGCTGGCGGCAGCGCCGTCCCAGCGGCGGCGGAGCCGAGAGGCCGCGGCGAAGGAGCAGCCTTGTCTCTGATGTCGTTTCTCTGATGCCATCCTGCGCTCAGCCACTGCTGGGGTGTCGCCCGACACATTCGCTCAGGGAGACCGCCCTGGGCAGTCTGGGTGCGTCCGAGCTGCGGACTTCCCTGGAATCCTCCGTCACCCTGCCTGCCGTCGCCTCCTCGCCGTCGCCTTCTCGCCGTCACCTGCACTGCCGTCGCCTCCTCTCCGTCGCCTTCTCGCCGTCACCTGCACTGCCGTCACCTCCTCGCCGTCGCCTGCACTGCCGTCGCCTTCTCGCCGTCACCTGCACTGCCGTCGCCTTCTCGCCGTCACCTGCACTGCCGTCGCCTCCTGGCCGTCACCTCCTCGCCGTCACCTGCACTGCCGTCGTCTCCTCACCGTCGCCTCCTCGCCGTCACCTGCACTGCCGTCACCTCCTCGCCGTCGCCTACTCGCCGTCACCTCCTCGCCGTCGCCTGCACTGCCGTCAACCCCTCGCCGTCGCGTCCTCGCCGTCGCCTCCTCGCCGTCACCGGTACTGCCGTCGCCTCCTCGCCGTCAACCTCCTCGCCGTCACCTGCACTGCCGTCACCTCCACGCCGTCGCCTACTCGCCGTCACCTCCTCGCCGTCGCCTGCACTGCCGTCAACCCCTCGCCGTCGCCTCCTCGCCGTCACCGGTACTGCCGTCGCCTCCTCGCCGTCACCTGCACTGCCGACACCTCCTCGCCGTCGCCTCCTCGCCGTCACCTTCTCGCCGTCACCGGCACTGCCGTCACCTCTTCGCCGTCATCCTCCTCGCCGTCACCTGCACTGCCGCCACCTGCACTGCCGTCGCCTCCTCGCCGTCGCCTGCACTGCCCTCGCCACCTCGCCGTCACCTCCTCGCCGTCAACTGCACTGCCGTCACTCTTCACCGTCGACTCCTCACCGTCACCTGCACTGCCGTCACCGGTACTGCCGTCGCCTCCTCGCCGTCACCTCCTCGCCGTCACCTGCACTGCCGTCAACTCCTCGCCGTCAACCTCCTCGCCGTCACCTGCACTGCCGTCGCCTCCTCGCCCTCGCCTGCACTGCCGTCAGCTCCTCGCCGTCACCTGCACTGCCGTCACTCTTCACCGTCGACTCCTCACCGTCACCTGCACTGCCGTCACCTCCTCGCCGTCGTCTTCTCGCCGTCGACTCCTCACCGTCACCTGCACTGCCGTCACCTCCTCGCCGTCAACCTCCTCGCCGTCACCGGCACTGCCGTCGCCTCCTGGCGGTCTCCTGCACTGCCGTCACCTCCTCGCCGTCACCTGCACCGCCGTCACTCTTCACCGTCGACTCCTCACCGTCACCTGCACTGCCGTCACCTCCTCGCCGTAGTCTCCTCGCCGTCGACTCCTCACCGTCACCTGCACTGCCGTCACCTCCTCGCCGTCAACCTCCTCGCCGTAACCTCCTCGCCGTTTCCTGCACTGCCGTCGCCTCCTCGCCGTCGCCTGCACTGCCGTCACCTCCTCGCCGTCACCGGCACTGCCGTCGCCTCCTGGCGGTCACCTGCACTGCCGTCAACTCCTCGCCGTCACCGGCACTGCCGTCACCTCCTCGCCGTCGTCTCCTCGCCGTCACCTCCTCGCCGTCACCTGCACTGCCGTCAACTCCTCGCCGTCAACCTCCTCGCCGTCACCTCCTCGCCGTCACCTGCACTGCCGTCGCCTCCTCACTGTCACCTGCACTGCCGTCGCCTCCTCGCCGTCGCCTGCACTGCCGTCACCTCCTCGCCGTCACCGGCACTGCCGTCGCCTCCTGGCGGTCACCTGCACTGCCGTCACCTCCTCGCCGTCACCTGCACTGCCGTCACCTCCTCGCCGTCACCTGCACTGCCGTCGCCTCCTGGCCGTCACCTTCTCGCCGTCACCGGCACTGCCATCACCTCCTCGCTGTCGCCTGCACTGCCGTCACCTCCTCGCCGTCACCGGTACTGCCGTCGCCTCCTCGCCGTCAACCTCCTCGCGGTCACCTGCACTGCCGTCACCTCCTCGCCGTCGCCTCCACGCCGTCACCTCCTCGCCGTCACCTGCACTACCGTCAACCCCTCGCCGTCAACCTCCTCGCCGTCACCTGCACTGCCGTCACCTCCTCGCCGTCACCTGCCTTGCCGGCACGTCCTCGCCGTCGCCTCCTCGCCGTCACCTCCTCGCCGTCACCGGTACTGCCGTCGCCTCCTCGCCGTAACCTCCTCGCCGTAACCTGCACTGCCGTCACTCTTCACCGTCGACTCCTCACCGTCACCTGCACTGCCGTCACCTCCTCGCCGTCGCCTGCACTGCCGTCGCCTCCTAGCCGTCAAGTCCTCGCCGTCAACCTGCACTGCCGTCACCTCCTCGCCGTAACCGGCACTGCCGTCGCCTCCTGGCCGTCAACTCCTCGCCGTCGCCTGCACTGCCGTCACCTCCTCGCCGTCACCGGCACTGCCGTCACCTCCTCGCCGTCAACCTCCTCGCCGTCGCCTCCTCGCCGACACCTCCTCGCCGTCACCTGCACTGCCGCCACCTGCACTGCCGTCACCTCCTCGCCGTCACCTGCACTGCCGTCACCTCCTCGCCGTCACCTGCACTGCCGTCACCTCCTCGCCGCCACCTGCACTGCCGTCACCTCCTCGCCGTCACCTGCACTGCCGTCACCTCCTCGCCGCCACCTGCACTGCCGTCACCTCCTCGCCGTCAACCTCCTCGCCGTCGCCTCCTCGCCGACACCTCCTCGCCGTCACCTGCACTGCCGTCACCTGCACTGCCGTCACCTCCTCGCCGTCGCCTCCTCGCCGTCACCTGCACTGCCGCCACCTGCACTGCCGTCGCCTCCTCGCCGTCACCTGCACTGCCGTCACTTGCCGGCGGCCTGCAGTGTCGCCTGGTGGCAGCTACTGATGCGCGACCGCGGAGCCGCACCGGCTCCATGGTGGCCCTACCTGGACTGCCGCCCGCGACCGAGGTGCTGGTCAATTGAGTTACCGCATTCAGCCGCTGTCCAGCCAGGTAGGCATGCTGGGTGTGGGTCACGGTAGAGGCAGCGGGACGGGCACGGGTCGATGGCTGTCACCGCTGCGGCTGTCAAGGCTGCGAGCTGCACAAATGTGCAGCCTTTCAGGATAAACGACGGGGTGCGTACTGGGATGGGTTGGGACATGGCTCCGTGGAAATGGTTCCTTACAGCGTGCACGAGGGAGTGCACAATCAAGGGGGACAAGTGCAAAGACGGACGGGGCTCTTCCCAACTTCGACACACTGGCGGCAGGATGGACTGAGCCCGAATGTTGGACGCTGCTGCTGCAAGCACTGATGACGGCATGGGTGACTGGCATTCGCACATTCCGAATCTCGTGTCAGGGCCCCGGAATTGCGAGGACATCCTTGTGTGTAACCCACCTCCCAGCCCTCATACGTACCTCTGCCGCCTCCCTTGCACCCCCTTGGTCGCAGTGCATCCGCATGCAGCGCCACTCGTCCAAGGCCAAGACCAAGACCAAGGGCCCGGTCACGGTGCTGCTGCTCATCAGGAACGACCAACATGGCTGCACCCAATGGCGGAGTGCGCCTCTTTGCGGCGCCGCAGGGAAGGAGGGGCTTTGCGCTCCTGTGCCTGTGCATCTGCGTGTGCCTGTGCCGCGGTGCTCCTATTGCCATCAGGGATCGGGTTAGTGGGGTGTTGGTCGCGGAGGAGTGCGGTATGCATACAGAGACATATACGCAGGTAGGCACGTGCCAAATACACCCAAAGATACACAACAAGAAACACAACAAGAAACACAAACAAACACACAAACAAACACACAAACAAACACACACAAACAAACAAACACACACACGAACATACACAAACACACACAAAAAGAAACGCGCAAAGAAACACAAAAAGAAAAACACAAAAAGAAACACACACACAAAGACACACACATTATTATTATTATTATTATTATTATTATTATTATTATTATTATTATTATTATTATTATTATTATTATTATTATTATTATTATTATTATTATTATTATTATTATTATTATTATTATTATTATTATTATTATTATTATTATTATTATTATTATTATTATTATTATTATTATTATTATTATTATTATTATTATGATTATGATTATGATTATGATTATGATTATGATTATGATTATGATTATGATTATGATTATGATTATTATGATTATGATTATGATTATGATTATGATTATGATTATGATTATGATTATGATTATGATTATTATTATTATTATGATTATGATTATGATTATTATTATTAAAAGAGAGGGATTCGCTGCGGGTCGGTCTGTGGCACGTCGTGAATGCCATGAACCCATGAAATCCTCCCTCCCTCACCGTTTACCTCCACTCCCACCCTCCAGGGCAGCTACCGATGCGTACCCGCCTGCTGCAAGCGCACCCTACCCGCGGCCAGGCGCCCAAGCAAGAACTCCACAGCAGCGCTCCCTCCCCCAGCTGAGACCGCTACGCTCGACCCACTGTGTATGTGCAGGTAGGATTGGATTGCGTTGGCTCAGGGCCGCTGGGGGTTGGTTGCTGCTTGCCGTGGGCAGCTGTATGTGGCGGGGGGCGATGTTCCCTCTGCAACCTTTCGCACCCCACAGCAGCCCCTGCGGCTGTCTTGTCCTTTTCGTGACCTTTTTCATCCCCCGTAATCACCTCAACGATATCACCGCCTCTGTCCGTCACGCATCCCTGCAACCGCTGCAGATGGGGCCGTATTCGTTCACCGCCGCCTCCTCGGCCGGCACGCGCGGCCCCTCCATCCGCATTCGTGCCCCCCGTGGCGGCCCCTGCCCGCTCGTCCGTCCATCCTGGTTGCGGCTGGCGGCAGCGCCGTCCCAGCGGCGGCGGAGCCGAGAGGCCGCGGCGAAGGAGCAGCCTTGTCTCTGATGTCGTTTCTCTGATGCCATCCTGCGCTCAGCCACTGCTGGGGTGTCGCCCGACACATTCGCTCAGGGAGACCGCCCTGGGCAGTCTGGGTGCGTCCGAGCTGCGGACTTCCCTGGAATCCTCCGTCACCCTGCCTGCCGTCGCCTCCTCGCCGTCGCCTTCTCGCCGTCACCTGCACTGCCGTCGCCTCCTCTCCGTCGCCTTCTCGCCGTCACCTGCACTGCCGTCACCTCCTCGCCGTCGCCTGCACTGCCGTCGCCTCCTCGCCGTCGCCTTCTCGCCGTCACCTGCACTGCCGTCGCCTCCTCGCCGTCGCCTTCTCGCCGTCACCTGCACTGCCGTCGCCTCCTCGCCGTCGCCTTCTCGCCGTCACCTGCACTGCCGTCACCTCCTCGCCGTCGCCTGCACTGCCGTCGCCTTCTCGCCGTCACCTGCACTGCCGTCGCCTCCTCGCCGTCACCTGCACTGCCGTCGCCTCCTGGCCGTCACCTCCTCGCCGTCAGCTGCACTGCCGTCGTCTCCTCACCGTCGCCTCCTCGCCGTCACCTGCACTGCCGTCACCTCCTCGCCGTCACCTGCACTACCGACACCTCCTCGCCGTCACCTGCACTGCCGTCACCTCCTCGCCGTCGTCTCCTCGCCGGCACCTGCACTGTCGTCACCTCCTCGCCGTCACCTCCTCGCCGTCGCCTTCTCGCCGTCACCTGCACTGCCGCCACTTGCGGCGGCCTGCAGTGTCGCCTGGTGGCAGCTACTGATGCGCGACCGCGGAGCCGCACCGGCTCCATGGTGGCCCTACCTGGACTGCCGCCCGCGACCGAGGTGCTGGTCATTGGAGTTGCCGCATTCAGCCGCTGTCCGGCCAGGTAGGCATGCTGGGTGTGGGTCACGGTAGAGGCAGCGGGACGGGCACGGGTCGATGGCTGTCACCGCTGCGGCTGTCAAGGCTGCGAGCTGCACAAATGTGCAGTCTTCCAGGATATACGACGGGGTGCGTACTGGGATGGGTCCCAACCCATCCCAGTACCTGACCTCTGACTCAGAGGTCAGGTCAAAGGTCAGGTCACAAGTCAGAGGTCAGGTCACAAGTCAGAGGTCAGGTCAGGTCACAGGTCAGGTCAAAGGTCAGGTCAGGTCAGCGCGCCGAGTCGCTACCCCTCCCCGCGCAAACGCAAGCCCTAAGGCACGAGGCCCCGCCGTACTCGGTCAGAGGTCAGGTCAGAGGTCACAGGTCAGAGGTCAGGTCCTGTTGACGAAAGGGGCCCGGTTTGGCCCGCTTCGCTCGTTGACTGGCGGACGAACGGCCCCTCCGGGGCCGTCATTCGTTCACCCGGCGGGATGAACCGGACGAATGAACGCCTGAAACCGGCCGGAAGCCCTTACATCGCCCGTTCCACCGTCATAGTTTGAAAAACATCCGAATGCTGTAAACTGTGCTTCGAGATATTACCGGGCTTCGAGTGCCTGGGTACGGCAAATGCTGTTGCAGCCAACTGCGTGCAGGCCACAGCAGGCCCCGGCCCGCCTCAGCGCGGGCATGGGCCCCGGTCCTGACCCGAGCCAGCAGAGAAATCGTTCGTCCGGCCAGACGAACGGGTAACATTCCGGTCCGATTCTTTCGTTTGGCTGCTGGACGAACGCCGGCCTTCGGCCAGCGTTTTGTTCGTCCGGACGGACGAATCGAACGGGCCTTCGGCCGTTCGTCCAAAACGGCCCTTCGGGCCGTCGGATCATCCGGACGACGAAAATACGAACACTGGATAGATAGTATAGGTGAGGTAGGTGCGGTACGTATGCACCGACGATCCTCTGGGTCCATGGCGGGCAACCAATTCCGTCATACATACGTTATGTATGTAGCGGACGGGTGCAAACTAACACAGACTGACACTCGTTCACTCGTGCCTGTATGCCTGTCTGTGTGTGTGCATGCCCTTACAAACATACACGAAACCTAAGTAAATATGCTGCTGCGTGGGCTCTGGGCTGCCTCCATGTGCCATGTCAAAACAGGTACAGCGAATAGGGAAAGCGCATCATGTCGAAGTTCTGTGTGAAAATTTCAGATGTACCGGTATCTCGCGCGCACGCCCAGGCATGTTACCCCCATACACATGCATGCATCCTAGCAACCCTAGCAAAACCCTAAAACCCTAGCACCTAGCCATACCGACAGCACATATATATGCTATACCTATTAACTAATAGCAACGGGCTAACGAAGTTGCCCGGCGTCCTGCCGCCTATACCAGCTATCCACCCGGCCAGCAGAACGAGAGAGCCTTGTTGCTCAGTAGTGAGACAGTATATACACGCACGATCGGCTAAAATATAACGGACGAAAATATATGCGAGCAGGGCGGGCCCACCGGACGCCCACACGAGGACGAACGAGCGAGTTCAGAACAGCGTTTGTCGTACGTTTGAGCAAGTGGCCAGTAATTTCAGGGTCCAAACTGGCTGGCTGGCGTTGCGTGCCGGGGCTGGGCCCGGTGTGGCAAAAATGGCGCCGTTGCGCCTATGATACACATGGATCCGATATTTGTGACAGCCATCTGACCGTCGTTATTTGTGATCGCCATCCAGCCGCCAGGGCATGATACAGCCAGAACACCATACGCACCGGGACGTCGATCGGCGGGTGCCCGTCCGCCCCCCATCCCGCCTTTCCATCCTTCATTCTTGGTTAGTTGTCATCAGTCGCTTTCGCGCGTGCAAGTCGGAGTCGTTTGCCCATCTCATACCCGGCTTGCGTGGACAGGGAATGGAAGGTGTCCATTAGCTAGTAAGGAGATACCGCATGCCGACCTGATGCGCAGACACAGCACCGCACGCGAAGTTACTGCTCAGGCTCCGGCACCTTCCCCCGGCGCAGCTCCAACGTGGGGCCTTCCGGTGGCCGGCCGCCTGAGCTGCTTTACAAGCCGCTGCAGGTACCGCTGCACGTGGGGGTCAGAGCTCCGGGACAACCGCCGGACTACATCCTGTATCCCGGAGGGCGGGAAGCGGAGGAGGGGGCGGGGCATCGCAGCAGATGGGGGTGCAGGCAGGTGCAGGCGGTGGATGGAGAGGCGGGTTGAGGTGGCGGTGCTCATCCGAGGGGTGTCATACACTGCACAACAGCACCACTCCGATTCCGGAGATGCATCGCCAGCGCCATGCGCAGCAGTTCCAACGAACTGCCAGATTGCCAATCCCCAAACCTCATTTCAGCCGCGCACCCAACCCCAGACCTCCTGTCTTGTCCATCTGCTGCTGATCATCTCACCTGCACTCCCAGCCGCATCAGGCTCTCCCGCCACACCCAGTGGGTGCACATGTTGCCCAGGCTGAAAAGACTGACTGTCGCGGTAGCGTTGGCGCCGCTGGAGTCGATATCACCGATGGGGCCCGTTGCGTCCGTCGCCACCGGCACGCCCACACCGCTGCCGCTGCTGCTGGACAGCGCCGGCTGCGAACCCGGCAGCCCTGTGCCAATGGCGGCCTCCATAAGCGCCCGCAGCGCCCCCGCGCGGATCAGTTGGGCCGACAGGCTGGGGGAGTGGCGGGCCAGGTTGCCCAGAGCGCCGGCGGCGTTGGCGCGGGTCTTGGCCTTCACGAGCGTGCGTTCATACGGTACATGTACATGTGGAAAGATAGATAGATGTGCAAACCAAGCGCACGTATGTAACCATACGCATGTAGTCGCACGTATATACGTATGACATGACAAGACATGACATGACACTAGACAATGGCAATATTCATTCCGTTCGTCCTGTAGCCAATTGATGGTGATGTGTGTAACGTAATACACTTTTGTATATAAGAGCCGTCGAAACTAAAATAATATATTATCGTTTCGTTAAGATGGGAGGTATAGTGCACATGCGATGCACGCACGCAACTTCGATCAGATTCTGATTCAATCCTTGGTCAGTCTTCTGCTAGCTAGGCCGTCATCACCCGTACTGCCCCCTGGCCTGCGTGGCTCCACTTGATTTCACGCAACAGAGCCAACCCGCAGGCCGCCGCATGTCACCCCCCTCGTTATATGTTCGTGAGCAAACGCACCTCCTGGGCCTGGTCCCCCAGCAGCCCCACCAAAGGGCAGATGGCGGTCTGAAGGGCGCCGTAAAGCTGATTGCTGTGGAAGGCTGAATCGAGCAAAATGGGGTCGCAAAATATGCATGGGCCGATGGGTGGGAAAGGCGGTAGGCGCGTGGGAGTGCAACGAAGTTGGCAAGAGCGAGCTTGAGTAAGCAGCCAGCGGTTGCGGAAACGTCAGCAGCCAGTTGTACAGCTGCACCCGCCCGTCATGTTCCGTCCTGCACAGCCGCATTCGCACAACAGCGCTTACATACATACCAAGCAGCAGTAAGTGACCCTGCACGCACCCACCGGCGTTGCCTATTGCGAATGCAGCGAACTTTCGCACGGTGGTGTCCGGGTCGGCGAGGCACTTGACGAGGGGCGGCAGCAATCCCTGCTGCTGCAGTGGCTCATAGAAGGCGGTCGAATGGCGGCACATGTTGCCCAGGAGGTTGCACACGCAATGGCGGACTGTAGCGTCGGGATGGGAGAGCAACCTGAGCAGCAGAATGAAGAAGGTTGTGGGGTTTTTTATCCATCCATCCATCCATCCATCGGGTCCTGGGAGGGAGCAGAAAAACATGCATGCACGCAGGACTCGAATATACACCCAGACATACAAGATACGACGATTTGCAGACCGTCGTTGTCAATCAGGCCAGCGCAGGCCCACCGGCCCACCGGCGTCCGTGCCTGGCCCGTCCACTTCATTCCACGCGCCCGCCCGCCTGCACCGGCCTTGCTCTCCCTGGCCTCCCGCCCTTTCGCGAGCACCGCACACCTGTGTAGGTCGCCGTACATGTTTGCACGCGCTAGGAGCGGGTAGGTGTTCGGCGCATTTGCGCGGCCATGGCGGGGCGCTTCCCGGTGCAGTCGGGCCACTTGGCTGAGCAGCAGCAGAGCATCGCCCAGCACAGAGGGCGGGCTGGAGGGAGCCAGGTAGCGAGACACGACGCCGGGTTCTAGGCCGCCTGGGGCGGGGGTAAGAAGACGGACAGGGTTCGGTTGCCCCGGGTGGGTGCTTGTGTGAGTTACGTAGCACATACAGACTGGCAAGGTCCCAATGGCAGATACAGACATCGATAGGTAAGTGGTTAGGAGGAAAAGCGTGTCGTTGATTGAAGTTTTGTGAAGGCAGGTAATGATTATGTAGGGCCACACGGATAGTTATTTTCGTCAGGGCTGAATGAAGCTGCTCAGATATTAACCGGTGCTTGCGGACGAATAAGAGGGTGCGCCAGTACAAACACCGTACGTGCAAGCTACATCGCACGCTAGCTATCCAATCACGCGCCAATTTCCAGTCATGCGAGGTATATGGCAGGTCTGCGCGAGCCGCTGGGTTATGAGGTAGATAGTGCTTCATGTTAACCAACCCTGCCTCCGCGGCGGGCTGGACCGGGCCATGCGATCGGGATGGCTGAGCATCGCTCGCCAATACCCAACGAACCACCGCGTCCCAGCCAATCAGCCGCAACCCCGGGTCCTCGCTCCCACCTCCCGCTATGAACCCGTTCACGCAGGAAGGCAACGTCGACAGCAAGAGGCGGGATGCCAGGCTGAGCGGCTGGCTTAGATCCGCGCCCTGCAGGGAGAGATAGGGGCATGCCAGCAGCGATGCCTGGGGAAAGGGGGAAGACGGGGAAGCATGGCCTTACTTTGGGGTTCGGGGAAAAGGGAGGGCGGGGGGGAGGGCAGAAAGCAGAGCAATCAAAAGCGGCGCATAATTAACTCGCGACGCGCGATAGTGCACTGCCGATGCATCAAGACAGCCTGTTCAGTCCAACCCCAAGACAACACATACAACGGGTAGATAGGCGGCCAGCCCGCCCGCCCAGTCAACTAACAGCGCGCCCGCCTGCCTGCTACGTCCGTCCCTGCATGCTACCCTTCAGGCCGACTAAACCACACGCACGAAACCTCCTACAGTTGGTCTCTTCGTGCGCTCTTTCACCAGGCCATGGATTGTGGCTCCGTGGGCGGAAATGTTGCAGCATGCCATGTATGGGATTGTTTTTTGTTTAGCCGAGTGCGTGGGATTAAGCTGGCTAGAAAGCCAGGCACCCACCAGATTCTCAGAGCATTGCTCCTTTTTAAGGAGCATCAGATAGGAGATGACGGCTGGCTGCATGTGCTCGGACTCTAAGAGGGCGGCGGGGATGCGAGTATGTAAGGTACGTCATCAGGCGGCTAAAATACAGTGATTAATTGCTCGATAATTGCCCTGGAATGCCTCACATAATGACACATAATAATAATAATAATTTCCACAATAATTTCCACAATAATTTCCACAATTCCCATGCATGGCTGGATGGATGGCCGGCGCATGGAATTGCCGCAAGCACCGCTTCGGTTTGCTTGTGGGAATCATATGCTTGCTTGCTCGCCAGTCCTGCCGAAAACAGCCCCAGCAGTGCCGCCGCGCAGATCGAACCATCGTTTCGCACCGGTCTACGAACAAGAACCACTCGGCCCATCCCAAGCGGTCAAACCGGCCGAAACCAACCCTGCGCGCGCATGATCAATGCATGCTTACCCGGCGTCGTCCCCAGCAGCGGGCGGCCCAGCAGCTCCGCCGCCGCCAGCGCCACCCGCTTGGCCCCCTCCTGGCCTCCACCAGCCGCTTCGGGCCAGCGGGAGAGGGCGGCCCGGTGGCTACCCCCCAGCACCCGCATCAGGAAGATGGGCAGGTGGGGGAGGTCCTGCACGATCTTAGGACCCTGCACGTGCGAGGACATGTTAGTGGAATGGGCCAGGGCCGGTGGTGTTGGGACCAACAAATAATTCAGGTGCAGAAGAGGGCCGTTGATGGATAATTATAAGAAGTAAAAGCTGCGGAAAAACAAAGGCTCAGGTGCTGGCGCAAAAGCGTTGCTGGACAGCGGCGCGAATGGATGTGCGGTAGGTGGCATACGGGCGGCAGTACCAGGACCAGGGCGAAAATGAATCAATGGAATGAAAAAGATTCAGATTGAGGGACAAATGGATGGTCGGACCAACACGTGCTTGAGACGGAGGATGCACGTTTAGGCACACTTGCTACCTAACCCCTGTTTTCCTCGCCTCGCTCGTCCATCGTCCACTAAAATCGCTCATTGGATCATGTTAGTTGGGACCAGCTTCGTTCTCTCAGGCTGCGAGAATCTTCATCAGGATCCAAGGCACAATATACTAAACCTGCTGAAGGTCCTTGCTTCCCTTCATTCACCCTCAGGCGCGCGTTCCACATCCCTCCATCCCCTTTCCCACACGCATCTCCCTCCCTCACCTACCTGCGCTTCCGGGGATGATACTCGCAGTGCGATCTCCATCAACGCCAACACACCCCGCGGGGACAGCTCCGATAAGGCCCCCGGAGGATTCCCCCGGTCAGCGGTGCTCGTAGCGGCCATCACCTCCAGAGCCGCCTCCCCCAGACCCCGCAGACCCTGCAGACCCCTCATGGCCGCCCATGCTTGCGACCGCTCCCTAGAGCCCTGTGCTGCGTTGCCACTGCTTGTGCCGTATCCGTACCCCAGCAGCTGCGACGCCAGCGACACAGCCCCGTCTAGGAGTCCGGTCCTGCAGGCACGCAAACAACGTCATGGCCCGCACGCGCATGGGCAGGTGGCGAATGATGCAGTTGATGCGCTACACGGTAGGTTATCTTCCGAGATGATGTACAGAATGAACGCGGGATGAGCGCATTCATGCCATCGCCGCTTAAATCGTCATGCAGAAGCTCACGCACGCCCGCGAGCCAGGCTTGCTATCTTAAAAATTAATATATTGGCAAATATAATATTGGAAAAATTGGCAAATATTATATTTGGACGAATATAATTTATTGGCCAAAAAATTGGAAAAAAGAAATTCATAAAAAAAATAAAAACAAAAATTATAAAAAAAAGATTTTTATAAACAAATTTATTGTTCAAAGTGGTATTTCGTAAATTAGGAATGACGTTCAATCTTATCATCTCGGAAGCAGCGAAGTTCATCTCGGAACGCTCCGGCGAGCACTGTGCCGCATCCTACTTTCATTCGCCTTCATCCTACTTTCATTCGCCTCCCCTCTATGCTGCCCGGCGGCCACACCTGATTGGCGTTCCTTCAACAACCGCAAGGGCCGAGCTGCTGTACGAAACAGTTGGCAACGTCCACAACAGCGATGATTGGTCGGGGTGGTAGCTGAGGAGTTGCGCCAGGGATGTCAGCCGGGCGGGGCGAAGCAGCTCGGGCGGCGGCGGGCGGCTGCTGCTGGCGGGTCCGTCTGGACGCGTGTAGAATCGCAGGAAGGCGGCTATGGTTCCGGCCACGACATAGCCCAGCATCAGGTCGCCACCAATGCTTAGCTTCATCAGGCCTGAGGGCATGCATGCATACATGCAATGTAACTACCAAGTTAGCGGAGCTTGCAGTCTTGGGTTTGGGATGGTGGCGCAACCTTTACACTAAACGTTCCTCGCTGTGCCTGATCAATGCGCAGCAGGACCTCGTGTAAGCCCCAATTGGTATCCCGCGGTGCGCAATTTGCAGTAACTCGCCGGGATGTAACGAAACGCGCAGGCCAAAAGCGGTCGGAACGTTGCAGTCAATCTTCCCTCGAGTGGAATTAAACCAAATCTCAGGCATTTCCTGATGGGAGCGAAGTATTAACAGCCACCTTGGTCCCTGCGCTCAATTCTCTTTTCGCCGTCCTTTGTTCCTGCCCGTGCACGTACCGAGCCCGTCCGCAAGGCGCCGGATGGCCATGTCCGTCTGGGGACCAGCTACCAGCAGGTGCCGCTGAGCCGCCGCCGCCGCCGCCGCTGCCGTGTCCGCCTTCCCGTGCAGGCCGCTGATGAGTCTGGTGGCGACGACAGTCGTCTTGTCGTAATACACCCCCTCCAGGGCTGCCGTGAGAGCCAGCAGAGCCAGGCAGGCGCGGGGTCCACTGCGCAGCTCCACCAGGATCTCGGGAGCCCCGGCCCGCAGCGCCACTTCGCACATGCGGGGGCAGGCACGGCAGCCGTGCAGCAGCAGCTGCAGCGAGTGCAGGTCCCCCTCCTGAGACAGATGTATATATGGGGGAGGAGGCAGATGATTGGGCTTACTTGTATTGTCAATGACTGAGCTGGTGGGAAAATCCGGAAACCCCGATAGGTCAGGTCCCGGAGGGACCGGGGAGCATGTGTGTAATACGGTACATACGTACGTAAGGCGCCAAAGCGAACCAGTCGGGGGATGGGAAAGGTGTGATTTGTTGGCTTGATCGAGCGGGAGCGTCCCATACTGTATAGGCCAACTGACACACACCGGCGGATGTATTCGTGCAGATGCACGCACCCGCACATACATATATATGCACAAAGCGCTGAACCCCAGAAACACACACACCCTTGTTCTTCTATCCCAACTTGCGAGTCACGCTCGCGTTGCCCATCTACATACAATACGTACCGGCACGACTCCTGTGGTCGCGGTGACTGCTGCCGAGATCCGCAGCAACTGCTGCGGCGGCATTATTAACTCCACTTGCTGCTGCGCCCATTCCAGCAGCGCCGCCACCAGGTCGGGCCGGGAGGAGAGCGCCTCGCCCACCAGCCGACGAGCCGCCGACAGCGGCGACGTGTCGACAACCGGGCCCCTGCTTGACGGTCGAAATGTGGCGAAGGAGGCCTAGGGTGACGCGTAAACGACGTGAGGGGGTTGTCCACGTATAGGCCGGAGCCCATGACCAGTAATTTATCAGAAACATCTCTCACCGTCTGCAAAAAAAACGAGGTAAACTTGCCAACAGCAGGGGCGTTACATACAAACCGAGAAGTTGTAGCAAATCCGAGCTGGGCCGCCACGTGACGAGGACGAGACGAGACGTAATACTGGATGTTAGTTGGAGGTTCCCAACTCACCTGCAGCAGGAAAAGAGGACGCAGAGCAAGGAAAGCGCGACGTTAACAGGCAGGAAGATCAGGAGCAGGGACAGCATCATCGGCGAGACCCATATGCGAGTGCGGCTGGAGCTGCGGCTGATAATGTCGAGCTGGCTAACCGAGGGAGGGTAGTGAATGAATGCTGTATTGGAAAGATTAGAAACACGCGCACAATCAATGGGGAGTACATCCGGCATGTGTACGACGGAGGGTGGGGGGCGCGGACGACTCCGTCCTCCGGCAGGATAGGGAGCAACGGCACGCAGATGCATAGGATGAAAGCGAATAGCCAGGCAAGGGGATGGGAATAATACAGGACAGCACGACGGGGCCCCGCTGGGCTCCTCAAACAACCGTGCAGCCCAAGCGGTCATCGCATGCAGGCACACCGGGGCAGACAAGGCCGCTGTTCAGGCAGCACACATATATTTGAAGCTCCGAATGGCTCCAGAACGCCCCATCTATCCACTTATTTGGTGCCCAGCCACACCCCACGGAATCCCACACATGATGCAAGGCTGCGAAACGTACGCGAGCGAGCGGCGTGCCCACCTGCGTGGTCCGATGGCCACATTTGTTGTCGTGGACAGGGCCACTGCCAGCGGGAACTGTGGCTCTCCCGTGACAGCGGCGCCCGAAGTGGAGTATTTGGAGCCGGAGGAGACGGCAGGAGCCGCGGGGCAGTGCACGCACGCTGCCAGAACGCGTAGCAACGCCTGTCATACCATGCATGTATACGATACTTGCTCAATCCATCCATCCACGGCATTATCGCCACACAACATGCACAAGTGCGTAGACAGATAGACGGCGGAGCTCGTCACGCACGAAATCGTCGCTCATAAACTTATAAGTTGAAGTTGGAGGATAACGTTAGAGACAGTACTATATATGCCGGTGAATTCCTCGGCCCATTGAGCAAAGCAAGCAAGCAAGCGCGGCTGGTGTGGTTTTGCGTGTGTATATATACATATATATACATGCGCACGCACGTCCAGCTTTGGCTTACACTACCTTATTGTGGCAGCCCTCTACAGCCGCACCCGCAAATGACGCTTCGACGGATCGCTTCGTTTCCCACGCACCTGCGCCGCCCCCTCCGCGTCACGGTGCCCCCGCTGGCCGCTCTCCTCTCGCGCGCGTCCCAGGCAATAGACCAGCTGAGTCACCAGGGAAGTCTCGGTGATGTCCCGCATCATGTCCGCGGCCTGTCGGCAGGGGCGTAGCGCCGCTGCGCCGCAGGAGATTGGCGCGTTCAACGCCTGCATGCATGCATGCATGCAGACGCACATGCGTGCATACCGCCGTGCGTACCCATATATACGTTAATGTCGCGTCAAGAATAAACATTTTTTCGACATTTAGGCAAACAACCGTTTTCATGAGAAATCATCGTTCGTTACACACAAAGGGTACCTGCAAGCAATGAAAGCCGTCTTTATTCGGTAGGTAGGCCGGGTGAGGGCCGGCTACCGCGAAAGCTATCGCTAAGGCCTTAATGCCCACAGCCTCGCAGCAACCACCCTATGTAGCTACAAAACCCGAAAATCACTCCTCCACGCCTTCGCGGACACCTTAACTGGCACCATGTGCCGTACCAACGCCCTTATGAGGGCACAACTCCTCTGAGTTCACAGAAAACCTTGGTTTTCTAGCGTTGCACTCAGAAAACCTTCAGTTTTCATGAGAAATCATCGTTCGTTACACACAAAGGGTACCTGCAAGCAATGAAAGCCGTCTTTATTCGGTAGGTAGGCCGGGTGAGGGCCGGCTACCGCGAAACTTTAATAATCGAGGGAGGCGGGTAAAGCCAACCAACCCCCTGTCGCAGACAGGCCGACGTTCGTACCCCACGCCCTTAAGAGGGCCACGGCCGCAAGCTAGGGCTTGCGCCGACCATGCACACCGAGGCTTGTGCCCCACCGCCCTTAAGAGGGCTACGGCCGCAAGCTAGGGCTTGCGCCGACCACGCACACCGAGGCTTGCGCCCCACCGCCCTTAAGAGGGCTACGGCCGCAAGCTAGGGCTTGCGCCGACCACGCACACCGAGGCTTGCACCCCACCGCCCTTAAGAGGGCCACGGCCGCAAGCTAGGGCTTGCGCCGACCCAAGCCCAATGATGTCCGCTACTTCGGCGGGTTCGGGCACTCCTTGGCCCAGTGGCCCATGGCGTTGCACTTGTAACACGGCCCCTTGGGAGCCTTCGGCGCCGACGGCCCCGCCGCGGCCGCCACCTGCGCCGGTTGCGCCTTCCCGGGGGGCTTAGCAACCTTCCGGCTCTCAGCTGCGGCCTTGATGGCCTTCTTCAGCGCCTTCTGCTCTTCCTCCGTGGCCGCGTAGGGCGTTCCCCGCATCTGGCCCACGACATCCCACCCGTGGTGGTGCGCGATGACCAGCTCTTTTGCCTGCTGCTCGAAGACTTCTTGCGTCTTGCGAACCGCCTCCTCCATCGCCTCCGCGCGCTCTGCCCGGTTAGCCGCGGGAGCATCAACGACCGCGCGCCACTTGAGCTGCACGTCTGCGAACACGTCGTGTAAGTGAACCAGACGCTGCCGCTGTCCGATGAGCGACTTGTTCCCTTTGCCCTCTAAGGCGCCGAAGTCGCAGTCGTAGTCCGGCAGGACCATGCGTTGCCTCTTTGGGGCCGGCTCCACTGTCTCCCGCTGTTCAAGCAGCATTCGCTGTGTCAATAACTGGAGGAGCTGCTGGTGCTCGCGCACCGCATCCATGTACTGCGCGTAAGCCTCGCGTAGCTGCCCGGTCAAAATTTTTCCCGGATCCGTCACAAGTTGCACCTTTGCAGCTTTGACATTTTTGTGTTACAAAAGAGCGTTAAGACGCTTCGATGCTTCCTCTACGAGAGAGCCCAGCTGGTCGGACGCAAGGTCAATGTCCATTGTTAAAATTAATGGTGAGGGCCGGCTACCGCGAAAGCTATCGCTAAGGCCTTAATGCC
This sequence comes from Pleodorina starrii, assembly GCA_030267565.1. Classification (NCBI taxonomy): domain Eukaryota; kingdom Viridiplantae; phylum Chlorophyta; class Chlorophyceae; order Chlamydomonadales; family Volvocaceae; genus Pleodorina; species Pleodorina starrii. Next base: position 82,916 of record BRXU01000019.1, on the reverse strand, counting down.
CACAGCCTCGCAGCAACCACCCTATGTAGCTACAAAACCCGAAAATCACTCCTCCACGCCTTCGCGGACACCTTAACTGGCACCATGTGCCGTACCAACGCCCTTATGAGGGCACAACTCCTCTGAGTTCACAGAAAACCTTGGTTTTCTAGCGTTGCACTCAGAAAACCTTCAGTTTGAATGAACATGGTATGTAGGAGCCTGCGCAACTTCGTATGAACTGTGTCACGCCCCGTACCCGCCCCGTACCCGCCCCGTACCCGCCGTAACGAAGTAAGTACCTACCCACCGTACGTGCGATACGATACGCCGGGTGTTACCTGCCGAACCCACTTCCACATACAAGTGGACATAACCCCTAAGACCTTCTACTGCATTTCTACATTGTCTAAGTGGCTAAGGAGCGAGCAAGAAAGCACGTTGGGGACCTGAAGGCGGGCGACGTGAAAGCCCTCAGAAACGGCGGGGTTGCATGTGTGCATGGATCGGTTACTGAAGCTCAAGCCCAACGGTTGCTCGGTGTCGTCCCACGCAGCGCATGCACCTACCTGCATGCCCCGCTGGAGGCTGTCCGCCATCGCATGAGCCGCAGCCGTCATCGGGGGCCAGCTGTGGGCGTTCTTGGAGAACCACCGTTGCGCGATGACCCTGCTGACTGACTTGCCGCATCCCTGTGGCGTACTCCGCCTGCCGGATGCGTCAAAGCTGGATGCCGCCGCCTGCGGTTTCATGCCGGGATGGAATGGAAACGTGGCTTGCTTCCTTGATTGGGTTCCGCTTATCGCTCGGTTCATTCTCACCTATCGGTTCAAAGTTTGCCACCTTGCGAACCTGAAGAGGCGGTACGTCGACACTCGCTCAGTCACGCCGGCGGGCGCGATGGCAGCTACCCCGACCTTTGACAGCCGCGCCCCCCTACAGTTTGCTGTTGCTGCAACCAAATGAAGCCGAGCTAGTTGGCTTATTATTATCCCGTGCGCACCTGCCGTACTACGGTGCAGTACAGCCTCCAGCTCTCCGCCAGACAAATGGCCGTGCCACTTCCCCCTCTACCACCATTGGTCGGGTCAGCCGCCGCCGCCTCCGCCATCTTTGCCTCCGCGGACCGAAAGCACTCCACAGCGGCAACCACGATGCCATCGTGCAGCGGACCCGCGGCCAAGGCGGACTGCGTACGTGTGAGGAGCGCAGGTGAGTACTATTACGCACGCATTCGATTGATTAAGCGGGACTACTCATGCGTAGTACAGTGGGCGCGCGACATGCATGTGTATCTACTCCAGATGTACGAAGCACCTGCCAGTAGCATAAGCAAGGCTTCAAGCAGATAGCTAAAGATATCTTCACGAGGAAAGAGCTGACACACACGCAGGTATCTCAACGACTGTCGTATCCGCCTTCATCAGCAAATACCCGATCGGAACATGTCAGATACATGCTGGAGACTACCCAGGATACTACATACAACGACTGCCCCTGCTGTCTCACCCATAGCCATGACGTGACTCCATTTTGCACCCGGTCAATACGCTATCTAGCTACCTAAGCAAACGCCGCCTTCTTCCTGCTGCCGTTCGGCCGAAATCAAACACACCACAAATCCGTACCAACCACCGTACCGACCTACCGCCGCAAGCTCCACCACGGCCTGCTGCAGAGCCCGTGCCTGCGCGGGCTCAAGCTGGTCCTGCAATCCCACTTCATCTCCCGCCTCATCCTCATCCAGCTGGCTGGGCTGCGGCGGCCCCAAAAGACGGGAAACTTGCCGCAGGGTGCGCTTCGCCACCGACAGTAGTGCGGCGCTTCCCAGCAACTGGGGTTCGGCGCAGGCGTTGGTCGCGTCTCGGAGGGCGGCCAGCAGCGAGGATATGGAATGGGCGACAGCAATAGGCGGCTTGGGCGAGGGGCCTGCGGCAGGATAGACGGTGCACGAAAGCAGGGCCGCGCGCTGAATGGCACACAGATGGGTTCATTGCCGCCGCGTATGTATGCGTGCATACATGATTGCAGGCGTTTACAAAGTCGGATTCCAATACATGCAAGCAAGAGGCGCCTGATCAAACCCTGAGATTGTTGTAACTTAAACCTTCCGTTTGTCGTATCGATAATACGAACATATGATTAACCCGAGAATCGCTGCATTGCCTATTATCTAGGAATGTAGTGCAGTAGCAAAGAGCAAGGCATCTCTTCAGAGAGATAGAGTGCGGAGGCCTCCCCAACGGCGCACACCAGTTAATGCAATGGCGCCTCGTCCGCCGCCAAGTCCAAGCTCCACAGCCGCTGCCGTTTGCACTGATGACCCAAATGGCAACCGCTGCTGCACACTCGTGCGTACTGCGCTCCCAGCAGCAGGCGCATGCCGACCTTGTAGGCTACCAGCAGGGCCTGGTTGGCGCGCATTAGCCGCGGAGCCCCCGCCTGATGACGGCGCAGAAAAAGGCCGAGGCGGCGCGCCGCTAGTTCGCTGCTGGTGAGAGGCCCGCACCGAATCTGCATATACATATGCGCACACACACGCGGCGGGCGAGGGTCGCAGGTATTATATACTACATGCATGCAGGGTCCTGGAAAGAACGAGGCAATGCATGAATGTAGCTACGTAAGCTAGCAATCGAGAGACATGTACACATATATACATGTATCATGTGCGAGCGTGTACGCCAAACGTTGGGCATGGCGATCGAGCTGCGGTTGGACCGCCGGATCAAGTCACAGTAGTGCTCCAACAGTTTGTTTAGCTAGTATACTTCATGCATATCACGTCCCACCCGTCTCAGTTCGTATCTCCTGCTGGTCACCTGCTGCTGGCGGCGGTACACGCTGACCCCACCGCGGCCGCCGGCGGGCCGCCACCTGTTTCTCCGGCTCGTGGGCCTGCCGGGTCTCAGCCTCCTCCTCGGCGGGCGGCGGCGGGTCGTTTTGTGTGTCGGAACTTGACCTGCTCGTGCTCCTGCTGCTGCTTCTGCCGGCGCTGAACGGCCTCTTGCAGCTGGATGTCGAGGAGGAGCGCATCCCCCACCGTGTGCCGCTGATCCGCTGCCGCCGGCACGAGGGTCCGCCCCGCCCCGCTGATAGATAGGCAAACCCTGCTGATGACATAGGGGTAGCGAGCAGACGGACGGTGTCGGACCGATGGACGCTTTATTAACGGTTGTATGTCCAACAATGAAAACAAATTTAACATAATCGTTATTAACGGCTTTTCCTCAGCAACCCGTCCATTTGAGCCTCGCGCGCAAGAAGCTGTCACCGGTACAGCCACCTACCCGCGCGCCGAGAGCTTTCGAAATCGTGTGCGGGACGGTGATCAACGTCCTTGTTTGCGGATACAACTAGAAACGAAGGCACTTAACAGCAGGCTGCGATGTAAAGCGTTCACGACCAGGACGCAAAATCCAGCAAACGGACGCCGATCGAAGCCAACCAACTGACCTAGGTTCGAGGATGTGATGCTGAGCCTTGGCTTATGAATCAGGTGATAGAAATCCGCCCCACATACAGCTGGTAAGCGGCCAGTCCGGCGAATTGGGCTTCAAAACATTCTTATATTGGTTAGGCAGCGAAAACTAACAATATAATAGCAGACTCTAACAGTTGTTGGGCAACTCACAACCTAATAGTAACTGAAGTCATGAAAATATATATGTACGGACAGCAGGAGCACGGCACGTGAATACGGCCTCGTTCTCCGATTCCCGTGTTTTAAACAGACATCTCTCGGCAAACGCTTCGGTACGCTCGGTCCATACCGAACTTCCCGAAACCGAGATAGGCCGACCGAACTCTGCCCGCTTACCGCAGAAATAGGACCTCCCGAGACATGCATACCAGTGCATACATACAATGCGGGTTACAGTGGGAGCCAACCCCGCAGGGCGGCTACACATGCTAGCACTAATCATCGGGCCTTCATCAATACACAGTAGGCCAAACCCCTCATCAACCACCCGACCATCGGAATTCTTAGGGTTCAGCATTCCCTGTTCAGCATCGCCACGCACCAATCAAGCGTGCGAATCTGGCATACCAATTACAACTAACTCCACATCTCGACAGCAGCTAGCCATAGTCTTGTCATCATCGTGACCTATATGGTGGGCGGGGGAGGCCCGGAATTGAACCCAGGCTCACCACATCTTTCGATGTGTGCTAAATAGGCTCCAATGCCCGAAAGGGCCGGCCGAAGGTCCGCCCGAAGGACCCGAGGCACGGTCAACAACACGCAGCCCTGGGTCCCCGCTGCCGCCACATACAGCTGGTCCCACCGCCGTGGATACCCAGCACCCATGAGTGCCGGCGCCACCGGCTGTTCGTGTCACAGGCAACATCACGCATGGGGGCCACCGTTGGGGGCCGCCGCTGCCAACATCCACCAGCCTAACCGTTGATAAAGCCAGTGTTCACCAAGGCTGCCCGACATGCAGCACCAGCCGCGAACCTCATCACCATAATAATAATAATAATAATAATAATAATAATAATAATAATAATAATAATAATAATAATAATAATAATAATAATAATAATAATAATAATAATAATAATAATAATAATAATAATAATAATAATAATAATAATAATAATAATAATAATAATAATAATATAATAATAATAATAATAATACTATAATAATAATAATAATAAAAATAATAAAAATGATAAAAATAATAAAAATAATAAAAATAATAAAAATAAAATAATAATAATAATAATAATAATAATAAATAAATAAAATAAATAAATAAATAAATAATAAGGCTGAGGTGTGGGTAAAGGGAGCAGAAGAGGCGAGGTGACGGGTGTAGTATTACGCCCACTTAGGTAGTAATAACTACCGGTAAGTGAAGGCGTCGTACGGAAATCCGTAGAATAACCGAAGATCGTCCAGCGCAGCGAGCGCAAGTGTGTGAAGTGACCAAAGAATGTAACAATTGTTACAAAGAATAATCACCAACCGGCGATAAATATCTAACCCAAGTGGGTATGTATACCAGTGGCAAGTGCCACGACTACAAGTCGTCGTAATCCCATGTGTCTGTGTCCGGAACACAACACCAGTCAGTGCTAGGGTAAAATACAAGGTCACCCAACAGGTGAGATACAACAACGGGTTTCCCCGGTCCCAGTCTTCCCCCGCCACCGTGGGCATCTGCATGAGTCAAGTCCCAGTGCACGTGCCGCAGGAATGAACTAAATCCGAGGGACGGCCCGGTCCGTAGCAGGTTATTCAGCCAACAAGTCGAGTGATTGCGTGCGTGACTCACGCACTCGGTCTGGCGCTGCTGGCACGCACCAAGCCCGCGCCGCCCACCCCAGAATCATCGCCGTGCCGCGGCCGGGTCTCAGGGGCGTGACGTGCAAAGCGCTCAATCTGGCCCTTCTGATGCTTTGAGTGCTTGCTCGCAGAGAGACCAGAAGCTTCACCGCCACAGCCACACGTGCAGCACGCAGCAGCAGCAAGCAGGGGGCAGAGGAACAGGCAGGCAGCGGGTAAGAGCGGGCCGATGGAGCGGCGGGGAAAGCAGGCAAGTGGAAAGCTGGTGCGATAGCGTAAAATTAAATCATGCGACAGGACAAAGGGCAAAAGATTGGGACCCTGGGGTAGGTTTGGTGCGTGTCAAGCTGCCCCGCCGCGCGCGCCGCGTTGATTGGAGCTGTCACTGGCTAGATGGATAGATCTGGATAGATTCACCATGGGTCATTTAATAGCCAGAAAAGATGCGAGCACATGCCTTTTGTAGGAAATTTGTGTGAGCCCATCACTTGCAGCCCTTGTATTGCGTGTACGTAGCTTTCGTTCCGTTGGCCGATTTCGCCGGTAGTTTACAACGCCCGGCGAGCGGACCGGCGAGAGTAACCAAGTCGGGCTTTATGATCGTTAAATTGGTAACAAGCATTCGTGAAATGCGGTCAAACGGCATTTGCATGAAATTCTCCGCTGAGGTACAGGGCAGGGCAGGGCGGCATGCACGCAAGCGCCTCGATGGAGTTTCCGGCCGGAATGTGATTTCCGCGCTACTGATCTACGCAAGCAAGAGTACCAATGGGAGGTGAACTTTGTAATTGCAATTGACTTCGATACTTTTCCGCGGAATCGTTGGAAACAATTGCCTGATGACGTCACCATAGATTTAATCAGCTGCTCGCGAATGCGCGCGCAGCCGTAGCCGGTCTCTATTCTATTTTATTATTATTAAGAATGTTGCGCGATTCTGGTCCCGGCTGTTACATGGCGGCGCGCGGATGTGTTCGCAGCGACTCGCGACGGGAGGGACTGTACAGGCGGAAAGGCTACCGACCCGAACACCCGATCCGCAATCCGACCCCCGGGTCGTCCAAAGCCGACCTGACTCCGACCCAGGTCGCCCAGCCGCGGCCTTGCGTTTCAATAAATCAAAACGCTTGTGTACAATTGATTTAAGAAGTTGGCGATACGACGGCACATTTCTCGGTGTGAGACGTACTGCAACAAGATGTGCCCCCCGGAATCACATTTTTGCTCGGGATGGACATGCTTGTTTTGAGACCCAAATATCGCATCTCGTAAGGCAAACGACTAATTTTCAGAGCTTTCAACCGATCTCAATGGAGCATCAGAGCGGCACCGATGGAGGCGCCGCTTCCGAGGCGGCGCCGACAAACGGTGAGTCCGCGTTGCCCCGCCACACGTGCGACGGCATGGCCAGTGCCGCGGCTCTCTCAACCTGCTGGACGATGCCTTAAGTTGGTCAATGGGGACATTCGGACGCATGATCTCGTGTAGGGCGCACAGCGTACTTTGCTGGGCGCCTCCTGCTTTTCGGCGTCTTCTTCTTATAAATACACTGATACACGCCTTTTGCCGCCCAATGCCGCAGCCGCCGCCGCAGCGCGCGGTGACAATGCTATTGCCGACAGCGCGCCCGCGCCCGCGCAGCAGCAGCTGACCGCGGCATCGCCAGTGCCCGCGACCGCGACCGTAACCATGCCGGAAGAAAGCGCGCCGGCCGAGGCGCCGAGCGGCGGCCTCTTAGCAGCCGAGTCGGTTCCGGCTCCGATGGGCACCTCGTCTCCGAATAGGGCGAGGACCGGCCCTGGCCCCGCTTCGCCGATTGGCCCCGCCGCCATCGGCCCGCCGCCGTCACCGCCCGCCGCCCCCACGGCGTCTGCCGGCGCATCCCCGGCAGCCGCCTCCCCGTCCGCCACCGACCTAGATGTACGACGCATGACGTACGAGCGGGACCTCCTGCGTCACCAGCTCAAGGCCAGTGCCTCCGAGAAGGAGCAGCTGAGGACGCAGGTGGGTGGGTGGGTGGGTGGGCGCGTCAGTTGGAGCCTAGGGGACTGGGCAAAGGGGCGGGGCGAGGAGGGGAGAGGGGAGAGGCGACAAGTCAGGGAAGGGCGCAGCGCAGGGAAGGAGGCACAGGGCGGGGGCAATCTGGGCGATGGACAGGTTTGCGAGGCAGGCTGTAGCGATCCGGATACGGATTTGGATCTGGATCTGGGTCAGGAGGATGGTGATTTGCCGACCCAGATCCGATGTGTCATGTGCTGCTACCTGGGAGTAGCTCTGGATGCCTAGCTAGGAGTAGCTCTGGCAGTGCGGTACTGGACGGTTCGCCCGTCTGACGCCGCCGCCCGTTCCCTCGCTATCGAGCGACTGCGGCTGCGGCTGCTCGTGCGCGTGCGGGTGCGGGTGCGGGTGCAAGATGTCTTTTTATCCCCCGTTCACTTCACGCCATGCCCACCTGCCAGATCCTTTTTCAAAGTCTTCCACTCCGCACCGTCATTTACCGCCACCTCCTTCCACCCCCTCACATTCCTGCAGATGCGCTCACTGCAGCAGCAGCTGACTGACGCACTGTCCGCACTCCATGCGGCCGCTGCGGCCGCCGCTGCCACCACCACCGCCACCGCCACCGGCGCAACCTCGCCGGCGGCGCTGCCGCCAGTCGTCGAGGGCGCCGGCGCTGGTGAATTCGCTGTGGCCCCGCACCCGCACCCGCACGCCGCGCCCTTCCCCCATCCCCACGCCCGGCCTCACCCTCTGGCCGGCTCCCCTGGGGTCCCGCCGTTCAGCGCCTCTCCCAACGCGCTTCTCCTCCCCGTGCCCCCCGACACGGTAGCGGCGCCGTCGGCCGCCGTGCTGTCGGGCACGACTCGGCTGTTCTCTGTGTTTGACACCACGGCCACGGCGGCCGCTCTGGAGGCGGCGGCTGATGGCCTGAGCCCGAGCGGGGAGGGGTCGGCGGTCCGCGGCGGCCCGGCCAGTGGCGAGGAGCTGCGGACCCATGGGTCGGTGTCGGCAGGAGGTGGCGCCGTGCCGCGGCGCGCGTCCCATGTTGCCTCGGGTAAGGCTGGCTTGATGAGAGTCCGTTGGTACAACGACGTGAGGGGCTTCAGAGGTTATCGTCGTCTTGCTGAAGCTGCGGAGAGTCTGATCCGCTAGCAGTACAGCACAGTAGCGACAAGCTCGAATGAACACGTTGCCTTCTCGCACGACCCACACATGGACGGGCCCCTACCTGCCGCTCCTACTGCCTTATTGAGCACCTTCATACCGCCCAGTCTCATTTCCGCGCGCCCCGCACCCACATTTCCACACACCCCTCCCACACACCCACTCCCTCTCACCCCACCACTTGAACAGGCCCAGCACACCCGGGGCTCGGCGGTCGCCTCCTGGGCGCCTCCCCCACCGGCAGCGGCGCCTTTGCAGCCAGCCCCAGCCCCAGCCCCGGCCTGCTCACCTTCCCATCATCCGCGTTCTTCGACCCCGCCACCGCCACCGCCGTCGTCGCCTCCCTGGAGCCCGTGGGCTCTGTGTCGGGCCGCACTGCCACCCCCCTCACGTCAGCGGAGTCCCAGAGCGGCGGAGCCCTGCAGCTGCGCATCCGTACCACCGCCACCGCCATGGCAGCCGGAGAGGGATGCGGCGGGGGCGGGGGCGGGGGCGTTGTCGGCGGCGCCGTGAGCCCCGGCGGTGCTTCGCAGCAGTCCGGCGCCGCCAGCGGGCTGCACGCCTTCAGCCAGCCGGTACCCAGTCCCTTCGAATCGCCGCGCCGCAATCGCTTCACGGGCCCGTTTGCGGGCGGTGGCGGTGGTGGCACGCAGCCTCAGTCGTACATGGCGTCACTGGCGACCTCGCCCAGGTGCGGCGGGTCTGGGTGGGTGCGGGGGGGCGCGGGGGGGGGGCACGTTGGGGTCGATAAGGACGCCGGATCGCTGCATGAGGGTCTAGTTTGGGTACTTGTGTTGTGTCCGATTGCCTGGTTGGTGGTTGTGGGCAGTGTTTGTGTTGGCGTTGGGGCTGTCGCAGGGGATTGGGGGTCTGATGGCGGAGTTGGGTTGGGTACGTGGATTGTGTAGGGTTGTCGCCTCGGATCGCTTCGGGGGGGGGACCTTGCAATGTGCTCCGGCCGGAGGTTGCATGTGGTGTGGACTTGGAGGCGAGGAGCAGAATGTGGCTGCCTGCTTGCGTGGGGTGTGGGGTGCTAGGCCGCTCCACATGCCCGCTATCCGGGGATGGGCGCTACCGGGGGGGGCGTGCGGACCGCCCATTGCCTCTCCCCTCCGTGCAACGCCGCATGCTCGCCCTCGCTACTGCCGCGCAGCACCCGTCCAGAACAGATCTGCCTAACGCCGCACTACTTTGCTTGTACGACACAGGTACGGCGGCAGTGTGCTCGCCAGCGTGGCGCAATCTCCCGTACCCCGCTTGCCTCATCAGCTGGGTTGGGGCTGGGTAGGGGCTGGCGGCAGTCGCTTCACGTCCCGCCCCGCCTCCCCTCCGCCCCACAACAGCGACCTCCTCGCCGCGATACAGGTACGGCAGTACAGCAGTACGGCACTGCGGTGCGCAGAGGGGTGGACCGTGAGGGCGGGTGGAGGCGGCCGGGAAGCAGAGCACATTTGAGGGGCAGATGGCTGAGATGAGAGTGCAGGGGCAGTGCGAACGGATCTTGGCGAGTGTGTTCTCCGCTGTTGACTTCGTGGCGGCGTGCCATCCAGATGGGAGAGGCGGGAGGGGCCGAGGCGGCGGCGACTGCAGCTCCCGTTGTATTCCTCGATACACTGACAGAATGGGTCTTCTTCCTCCTCCAGTATTGTACTGTGAGGCTCTTCGTGTCAGGCTCGGCATCAACGCCTGCCCTGTGCCCTCGCCAAGGCGCCCTCTTTTCCGGCCCAGCTCCTCGACTCTGCCCCCGCATCCCACTGCCCTGCCTCTCCCCGCCTCCGCCTCCTTCTCCCATCATCTCAGAAGCTGGAGGCCATGACGGGTTCGGGGGGTGAGCTGCGCCCCGCTGTGGAGGCCGAGCTGGGGTCGTACGGTCTGGCGGGTGGCGCCGCCTCCCTGGAGCTGCACAGTCTGTTGGACGAGCGGCTGGTCGAGGGGCTGAGGGACGAGTGCGAGGGGCTGAGGGCGCAGGTGGGTGGGACGGAGGCGGTGGCTGGGTGGGAGGGTTGCAGTCGCTCTCGTGGGGGTCGCGGAGAGTGGGTCAAGGCGAGCGGAATACTTAGGGTGGGCGCACGGGGCAGGGGCGGTGGGCACTGGGCAGGGTGTTGTGGCGAGGGTTGCCTTGCATGAGCGACTGCGTTGCAAGCCACCTTCCAGCGCAGCGGGCAGGTGGGTTGCCCACGGGTCGTGCAGCTGGCTTTTAAAGGGCTGAAAGGACGAGCTAGATAGCGCTGTTTTAATCAAGGTGGGCCCGCGATCAAGGGCTTGGGCTCTCACTTCCCTTCCCTGGGCAAGTGCAGCGTGATCACGTCGCCGCTGAGGTTGTGCCGCCACAGAGCTGCGCGTATCGAACCCCCTAGGCCCCCCGTGCCTGCGTCCCTCTCCTGGGCCCCTTGCTTGGCCTCTTCCACCCATCGCTCCCAGTCAGCTTGCCAGCTGCTAGACTGGTTTTCCTCTCTCCTTTTTTTTACCTTCTCCTTCGGCCCCCAGGTTGAGTACCTGCAGCGGGACAAGGGCGCACTGGAGGCCCGGCTGGCGGACCTGCAGGAGCAGCTGCGGGCTAGGGACGGGGACAGGGCAGAGGGCGAGGAGGCGGCGGAGCTCGCGGGGCCCGATGCGGCAGCGCGAATGGCCGTGGAGACCACTCCAGCGGCAGCGCCAGAGATGGTGGCTCAGGTGGCCGCGGGCGTGCAAGGGGAGAAGAATGAGGCGGAGGCAGAGGAAGAGGCCGCGGCGGAGGTGGCGGCGGAGGTGGCGGAGGCGGTGGCGGAGGCGGTGGTGGCCGATCAGGGCGGTGCCGCGCTGGTGCTCCAGGAGCGCAGCGAGGAGGAGGAGGAGGGGGAGGAGGAGGCCGACACCATCCTGAGGAGGGAGGAGGTAGGAGGTGGAGGAGCGGACGAGGATGCCGTCCTGTTGGGTGAAGATGCGGGCGGCTTCCAGTTCCAGCTGCCGGCTACGACCGTGCAGTCCGCAACGTCGGCATCACTGGGGCCGACCATGACGCCTTTCGACAACAACGCGCCAGGAGCAGGCGGTGGCGGAGACGGAGACGCAGGCGCCGAGCTCACCATCGACGCCGCTTCTGCACCGGCAGCGGCGGCAGTGTCGGCCATGACGGCCGCACAGTCCGCCTTGGAGACAACGGCGGCCCCTGTCGCCCTCGCTGGTGCTGTCGAGGTGGCGCCGTTGGTGCAGCCGCCACCAGCAGCAGCAGCAGCCGCAGAGATGACCCGCCGATCGCCGTCGGCGTCACCTGTACGGCAACAGGCGCAGTACCGCGGTACGGCCGAGAGCGTGGGCCAAGAGGAGCGGCGGGAGTGCCGGTGAGCGGAGAGGCCTCTGGGGGCTGGCTGCTGCTGCTGTCCGAGTGGCACACTGGCACCGCATCGCATTGCACGACCTGCACCGGCGCATTGACCCGATGCGGTGTGGTGGGGTCCCGGCCTCGGGCACTGCGGGCATTGCATTGCATTGCAGTGCAGTGCAGTGCAGTGCATGAACCGCACAAACCACCGCCCACCCTGCTCCCCTTGCCTGGTTTCGCTGTGCTCGCACCTCAGCGGCGGAACCTCAGCACAACCAACCCCACTGGCGTCGTGAGGGGCACTTGCGCACCCAACCACCCAACCAACCAACCAACCAACCAACCAACCAACCAACCAACCAACCAACCTGGTTGCTGCTTCCTCTGTCCGCCACGCCCCGGGGAGCCCCCGGAGCCGCCACCCAGCTCTTTTCCTCAGTGACGCCTCACGGTGCCCGTACGCCCCTGCCCCCGGGTACCCCCCACTGCTCAGGGAGCTTCTGGCGGACATCCTGGGTCCGGACCTGGACCTGCAGCCTCCGGGTCTGGGGCCGGGGGAGTCGGACACAACACCGCCCGGCCCGGCCGCCCACTCCGCATCCGCCTGGCCGGACAACACCGCGGTTGGCGGCGCGCAGCCGTCAGGCAACGTCGTCAAGGACGCTGCTGTGTACGGCAGTCCAAACGAGCCGGCGCCGCCAGCGGCAACCGAGTGGCCGGTTGGTGCGTCGGCCGCTGCAGTTTCGGAGCCACCGGAAACCCCACCAATCGTGCCGGCCTCGTCGGCGCCTGGAGGATCCGCCGCTGCCCGATCGCGCCGTACAGTCCTGGTGCCGTACTTGGATCGCGTGGCGGCGACCGCCGCCACGGCAGCGTCAGCGACGGGTATTGGTCAGGGCGCGGCTGCGGGTGCGATGGCGGCGGGTGTTCAGCAGTCGTCTCCGGCGGCCGCTGCAGCCTACTACAGCGGCTACAGCGCAGGGGTCGCTGCGGGCGCTACGACCGCTGCTGCTATCGACCTACCGCGTGTCGCCTCTCTTGCCAACATGCTCATTGAAAACGAGGAGGCGGAGGAGGCGGAGGGCGCTGCGGAGGAGGCTAGAGAGGGGAGGAACACGTCGGAGCCGGCGGTGGGCGGTGGCGCCTTCATCGACTCAACAGCAGAGCCCTCCTCGCCGCCGTCGGCCGGTGGTAACAGCCGCGGCGCAGATGTGGGGCTGGATCAACCGATGTCGCGGACTGGCCGGGAGACAGGCGCCGGCGGCACCAGCAGCGGCGGTGGTGGTGGCGCAGCCGCCGGGGCCGCCCGGTCTGCCCACACGCAGCAGCAGGCCGCACTGGCGGTGTCGCTGGCGGCGGCGTCAGGTGTCGTGCGCGCCGCCGCGGGCAGCGTCCTGCCCCCACTGACGGCTGCGGCGGTGGCGGAGAATCTGGCGACAGCCGCCGTACAGGCGGCGGAGCGCAGGGCCGGCAGCCGCAGCGGCACCGCCACACCGCCCACGTCACGCGCTGGATCCACCGCCCTGCCGCTGTCCTTCGCCGCCGCCGGTTTCGGTTTCGGCGGTACAGACGAGCAGAAGGTCCCGGCTGAGGCCTCCGCCTCCGCGGCTCCGACGACGCCGGCGCTCCGACAACCGCCGTCCACGACCGCAGCCTCCGCCAGCCCCACCAGCCCCGGTATTGCTGGCTTCGTCACCTCGCCTCCATCCTCGGATGCCCTCGCCGCGTCCACCACCGCGGCCTTGGCGCCCGCCATACCGTCCTCCACCGGTGGCGGCCAGCTGCTGTTCGGTGCCTTCAACCGAGGGGGAGGGGTTGAGTCGTCCCGGGGCTCCTCCGCGGAGGGCCTGGTCACCGCCGCCATCGCCGCCTCGTCCGCCGCCGCCTCCCGCCACCCGCCCGAGCCGCTAAGATTGCACCATCTGGCCATTGCGGAGTTGGTGGTGAGCAGAGGGGGCGGCAGAGGGGGGGGCAGCGGTGCAGAGGGGCATCTGGGGGCGCAGTACGTGGGGAAGGCCGGAAAGGGCTGCGCGGGATGGGGGCTGTTACGTTGCGGCGACATGCGGACATGCGGACCTCTAAACGCCTCTCAAGTGCGCTACACGACTTGGATGCCGAGGTCTGGGAAGACTGGATGCGGAGCGTGTACGACAGCTCTGGTGGGCGTTGTGAGAGGGCTCAAGTTGCCGGGCCTGTCCCGTGCGACAGGGAAGTAAAATTGCTCAAATTACACCAACACGCCACTGCGCATTGCATGGCACTGAATGAAATGTCAGGTGGGTTTGCGGGAGATAGATGGTGTCAGGGATCTCCGGACCGGACCGTGTCTCCGAACGCAGCGCCCGGGGGTGCGGAACGAAAGTGACACTTCCCCCGCGGAACCGCTGAACCGCTGAAGCGAAAGCTAAACCGCTCGCTTGCCCCTCCTCCCCTCCTCCTCCTCCCCCTCCTCCTCCTCCTCCCTCCCTCCCTGCAGGCCCAGCTGAGTGAGTCCGAGGCTGCGCTGTCCTCCGCTCGCCGCAGTCTGGACGCCCGTGAGGCGGCACTGCGCGACTCGCGGGCTGCCCTGGCCGCTGCTCGGCTGGAGGCGGCCCGGGCCGTGGCGGCGCAGCAGGGGGCGCTGACGGAGGCGCGGGAGCAGGTGCAGGCGCTCAGTGAAAAGGTAGGAGGGGACGGGAGGAGGGGACGCAGGAGATGGGGGACGTGGACGGGGCTAAAGACCCTAAAACAACCCTAAAATCCCCATCAGCCATCACGCATTGGCACGAGTCAACACGAGCGGGGCTGCATGAAAGACGCTCATTGACCCTGCTTGTGGTACCTGACCCGGCTACCTGCCCGGCTTCATCATGCATGAAGCATGATCCGGAAGGGGGGAGAACGACCGGCCGCCGGTGGTCCCCGTAACAGCCCGTGAGCAAGGAGGTTACCGTTTCGTGTCGTCTACAGGTTTCGGAGCATCAGGCCCGGGAGCGTGGCGCCCTTCGAGCCAAGGCGGAGTTGGAGGCCCGGCTGGCGCTGGCGGGGGTGGAAGGGGGGGCGGCGGAGGGAGAGGCAGCGGAGGAGGGCGCAGTGGGGCCGTTGCGGAGTCGTGAGGAGGTGCAGGTGCGGAGGGGCCGGTGGGGCTGTTGGGGCTGACGGGTGTTGTTGTGTGGAAAGGGGGACAGGCTGGCTCTTCGCTGAGCCTCACCCTCACCCTCACCCTCACCCTCACCCTCACCCTCACCCTCACCCTCACCCTCACCCTCACCCTCACCCTCACCCTCACCCTCACCCTCACCCTCACCCTCACCCTCACCCTCACCCTCACCCTCACCCTCACCCTCACCCTCACCCTCACCCTCACCCTCACCCTCACCCTCACCCTCACCCTCACCCTCACCCTCACCCTCACCCTCACCCTCACCCTCACCCTCACCCTCACCCTCACCCTCACCCTCACCCTCACCCTCACCCTCACCCTCACCCTCACCCTCACCCTCACCCTCACCCTCACCCTCACCCTCACCCTCACCCTCACCCTCACCCTCACCCTCACCCTCACCCTCACCCTCACCCTCACCCTCACCCTCACCCTCACCCTCACCCTCACCCTCACCCTCACCCTCACCCTCACCCTCACCCTCACCCTCACCCTCACCCTCACCCTCACCCTCACCCTCACCCTCACCCTCACCCTCACCCTCACCCTCACCCTCACCCTCACCCTCACCCTCACCCTCACCCTCACCCTCACCCTCACCCTCACCCTCACCCTCACCCTCACCCTCACCCTCACCCTCACCCTCACCCTCACCCTCACCCTCACCCTCACCCTCACCCTCACCCTCACCCTCACCCTCACCCTCACCCTCACCCTCACCCTCACCCTCACCCTCACCCTCACCCTCACCCTCACCCTCACCCTCACCCTCACCCTCACCCTCACCCTCACCCTCACCCTCACCCTCACCCTCACCCTCACCCTCACCCTCACCCTCACCCTCACCCTCACCCTCACCCTCACCCTCACCCTCACCCTCACCCTCACCCTCACCCTCACCCTCACCCTCACCCTCACCCTCACCCTCACCCTCACCCTCACCCTCACCCTCACCCTCACCCTCACCCTCACCCTCACCCTCACCCTCACCCTCACCCTCACCCTCACCCTCACCCTCACCCTCACCCTCACCCTCACCCTCACCCTCACCCTCACCCTCACCCTCACCCTCACCCTCACCCTCACCCTCACCCGACATGGTCTGCATGAGGGGGCAGGTATGCGTCCATGGGCATGTGCACATGGACGCACACACATACCCGTACAGACAACCAAGCAGGGTATAGCGGATATGTGGGGTTGCTGCTCGCAGCCACCCACCGAGAGAGGGGAAACATGTTCTCCAACGCGCTTCAATCCCTTGCACACCGTTCAAGCCGCCTTCATTGGTACTGTCCACTCGCAGCAGCTTGATCGCCCTGGCTGTAGCGTGTTGCCGCCTCACTTGCCGCCTCACTGTCAGGCCGGTGTCCGAGTTGTCATCCCCAGCCTGGATGTGGACGAGCGGCGACTGTTGGACGAGCAACTTGCGGAGCGGGACGAGCAGGTGTTGTCGCTGCGGTCTCAACTGGCGGCTGCTGCCCGGGCAGAGGGTGCGGTGGCCCGAATGGCGGCAGAGCTGGCGTTCAGGGAGGCGCAGGTGGGGAGGAGCGGAGGAGCGAGGGGGGGGGTGCGGGAGCTGGAGGATGGAGGGGAGGAGGAGCAAGGGGGTGCCGGGGAGGAGCTGGACACGGCACCCAATTGCATCTCTTGCGCTCCGGTGGATTTGGGTTTGTAAAAAAGGAATACTCATGGGGCCACGGAGTGACTGGCTGTTTGTGAGGGGCGGGTGGCTGGTGTCCTAAAGTGCGGTCTCACGGCGCAGTCGTTCCTCTGCAGCCCCTGACCCCCAACGCCTCGAGACGCGACCGAGCCGCGCGCATTGCATTGCCGCCTGGCTGCTCGGCAGCTTACCATCATCTACGTCACTGCGTGCACGTGGCCTTCACGACTGTTGCCACCGCCCACTGCTGTCAGTAAGGGCTTGGCACGCTGCTGATGCAACCTCTTCACCACAAGTTACAAACCGCCCACCCCTCCCTTGTCCACCACAGGTCATGTCTCTGACGCAGGCCCTGGCCCGGGCCTCACTCATGCTCAGCGGCGGCGGTGCCGGCACAAGCACCGGCAGCGGCAGCCAGCCACAGCCTCCCAGGCCGCAGCCCCGCCCCCGCCGCGCGTCCTTCAGTGACGCCGCACCTGGCTTGGAACTGGCGCGCCCCGTGCTGCCGGCGGGGTCGTACGACCTGCCGCCGCTGCCCCCGCGCCGCGGCGGCGACGGGAGCAGTGGCACCGGCAGTGGCGGCGGTGCTTTGCTCGACAGCGCGGCTCCAGCGGCAATCAACGACGACGCCCGCGGCGGCACCGGCCTGGCGTCGTACAACGCCGGCGGCGGCGGCATGCCTGCGACGCCGCCGGCGAGCCCCAGCACATCGCCGCTGCAGCTCAGCAGGAGCCCGAGCGCAATGGCAGCGCTCGGGCTCCAGATCCCGACGGGCACTTCTGCGGCCAGCAGCGCCGCTGCCGCCAGCACGGTGATCCCTGTCAGCAGCCGAGTGTGGGAGCGGCGGCTGGCCCGAGCATCCGCGCCCATCTTCCCGACGGCCGTGTCCGACTTCCCCGGCGGGCCCCAGCAGCTGTACGACATGATGCTGGCGGCGGCCGGGGAGGCTATGGCCGCTACAGATAGCGGCGGCGGTAGCCCCGGCAGCGGCGACGCGGAGGCGGATGTGGAGGCGCGCGAGGCAGCAGCAGCGCGGGCCGCCGCTGCAGCCGCTGCTGCGGGTCTGTTGGACCCTTCTGCTGCGGAGGCTCTGCGGCTGCGGCTGCTACTGGAGTCGGCAAGCCGGGAGGTGTGGGCGCTGCGCAACCGGCTGGCGGCGGTGGAGGCAGAGGCGCAGGCGCAGCGGCAGGCAGAGGTGGGTGCGGGGGTCCGGGGGTGTGCGAGGGTCAAGTGGGTTGTTCTTGCGTGGGATGAGATCCGCCGCGCCACAGCTTCGTACCGCCGTTTTTTGTATTGATCACCCTATTCTTCTGCAATTGCTTTTTGTAATGGGGTGGCTGGGAGGTGTCCGGTGGTGGTGGTGACGCCAGTTCGGGTCTTGGTTTGTTCACCACCCGAGCCGCCCACCCGTTCTGGGTTTTGCTTCCATCTCACGGCTGTATCCAGTTTGCCTTCATCTGAATCTTCAAACACCCATCTTGCAATGCTCTTCCCCGCTGCCCCTTTTACGTATCCTATGCTCCCAACTTTCCACGCCTGTACACAGCTGGAGGGCCTGAGCGGAGTGTTGGACGTCCAGGGGCAGCTGGTGTCGCGGCTGCGGGCTCAGCTCACCGGCCTGATGCTCCGGAACCAGGGAGGGCCGCTGCTGGAGCGACTGAGGCTGGCCACCACGCAGAGGGAGCTGACCGGAGGGGGCGGGCAGGCGACAGAGGGGGTAGCGGAGGGGGAGACGTCCGCGGGGGCGGTGGGTCGTGGCGGTGAGGGCGCGGGGGAGGGGCAGGGCAGTAATGCGGAGGCGCCGGCGGGTCCGGCCGCGCTGGTGGCGTCTTCGTTGACGCGTCGGCTGCTGGCGGAGGCTGCGGCCCACATCTCCGGCCTGCAGCAGCAGTTGGCGTTGGAGAGCGGTCTGCGCGGCCGGGCGGAGGCCGAGCTGCAGGAGTTGAGGGAGCTGTTCGATTCGTATGTGCAGCGAACCGTGGCGCAGGTGCAGCAGAGCAGGATGAGCGCCGCACCGTAGTCGGGGGATGTAGTTGGAAACCGCATTTGGGGCGGCATCTGCAGTGCTTCCATGAAGGCTGGGCTTGTGGTGAGGCCACCTGCACACCACATGGGCGTTTTTAAGGTTGTGCGGACTAAGGAGATCGGGTCTGAGTCGGGTGACACGTACAACCGCCCGAGACGGTTTTGAGTGTTACCGCGTCAGACCGATATTATAAAGACGTATGAAATCGTGCGTTGGTTGCCTTTTGTGGCACAGTTGCTGAGAGAGCTCTCTTGGTCAGGTTGAGATTATTGGCTAGATGACAAAAAAGCGCCTCATGATGGTCTCCTCCAACTAAAAAGGTTACGACTGTTGACCTGTCACCTGTTGCCGGATTGGCCCGGAGATTAGCTGTAAATTTGTTGTATCACCAATATGTAAAAATGCTGTAGCGTAGCTTGAAAAATGGACCTAGAGGACAAGGCAAAGGCAACTTTGCAAGGTATGCTGCAAGGTCCATTAGCGCTGCTTCGCGCTTTTGCTCTTAGCAACAAGGGGACCTTTAACTGAAACTACAATTTGCAGAGCTTCTGGATGTTGTGCGAGGATACAGAGAAGCGGCGGAGCGCGCAGAGCATGAAGCCAGCCGCGCACGCGTGGAGTGTGAAGCATGGCGCTCAAGGTGATGAAGTTTTGTAGCGCTGCTGTTTGCAAGGTTTGCGCTCGCGGGACGTGCTCAAACATATTGCGCGACCGTTCCACGTGCAGGGCCACGGAGGAGGGCCGTCGAAACGCGCGACTTCGCCGTATGCTGGCGACTGCAACCAATTCGGCATCCAAACCGTGGATACCATCGCTGCGGCGGGGAGCGCGGCATGGGTGCGTCACGCTCGACAGCATCGCAACGTGGCGCAAAGGTGCTGCCTACGCCCATTTCCTGGCCTTAGACCACAACGCTAATTTCGCCCGCAGATTTACTTCGGAAAGCGCCTCCTACCAAATTGGCTCAGTGCTGGCGCTTGCAGTGACGCTTTCCCGCCCAGCAACAGGTGACTGACCCCTGGGGCAGTGCTGGCGTTGCGGTCCGGCCCCGAGGGGCCTTGAAGCGTTCATCTTGCTCGTACGTGCCCCAACTCCGGTACTTGCGCTCTGGACGGCTTGACTGCGCCGACCCACATCCGCAAGCCATCGCGAATATCCGCCCGCGGCGCGCGCAGCACGCCACGCCCCCCGCGCTTGTCCCTCGCCTATCTACCACCCTAAGCGTACTCAACCCCTCTTCCTACCCGAATTGTTACTGCCCCCAACAGCCCTGCAAGGCGGCGGTGGCCTAAAAGCCGGCTGCTCTTCTCCCGACGCTGCGGCGGCAGCCGCTGCCGCCGCTGCCAGCGCCGCCGCCCTCACTGCCCTTGCAGCCTCCTCCCCCCGGTCCAGCCACAGAGAGGGCATTTCCCTGCAGCCTAGCTCCTCAGGCAGCCTGGGTCCGAGCCTGGGCGAGCAGGAGCAGGCACGGGTCCCGGCGGGGCGCAGCCCGGTACGCCAGGCCGGTGCTGGAAGGGGCGGCCTTGATGCGGCGGGGGAGCGGGCGTGTGTGGACAGCGGCACCCGCAACACCAGCTGCAGCAGCCTCAGCAGCATGGGTACCGCGGGGCCGAGGACGGCAGAAGGCAACGGCAACACGCGGGGGCACAGCCGGGCGGGATTCAAGCTGGTGCTTCGGGGCGGAAACGGTGAGCGGGTGGTAGGGTATACGGATGGAGACAGTCGGAGGAAGGGGATTAAGGTGATGTGGGTTGCAGGTCTGCTCCTTGGGCCCCTTATTTCCCAACCGGGGGCGCTGTCTGTGTAAGGAGTGTGTTTCCTAGGCCGGCTGAGACCGACACGACCATCCGCCCACCGTCGTCCCGGTTCGTCGCGGTCAGGGGATTCTGCGAGTCTTCGCCAGCTCACAACCTACAACGCCATGCTCCCGCCCGCTGGTCGCAAGGCCGGCGGGTTCGGGATGGGCGGCGGTGGCGGTGGCGGGGCTGCCAAGGTTCACGAGAGCTACTCGGCCTGCGAGCTGAGCAGCGGGGCCACTGCGTCGGGCCTAGTACCTGGGGGGAGACTGGCAGCCGCGGGCTCAGGCTCCTCCTCCGGCGCCGCCCCCAGCGCCAGCCACGGCAGCGGCGGTCGCGAAGCCGGCGGGTCGGCGCGGGAGGTTGAACGGGAGTGGGCCGCCCGGGCGCATTCGGTGTCCAGTGCCGACATGGACTCCCTGCCGCATCCCCCCAAGGCGGCTGCAGCGGCTGGCTCGTTGCCGGATCTGACCAACTCCTCCTCCACGCCCACCTCCCGCGGCTCCGTGGCGTCCAGCGACTCGCTCTCATCCTCGTCAGACCGGGAGGGTGGGAGTGGACCTGCGCCTGGGTCACAGGGACCACACGGGCAGGTGCTACATCAACCTGTGCAGCCGGATCGGCAGCAGGAGGTGCAGGCGAGACAGGCGGAGGGCGAGCCATTGGCCTCCGGGGCGGGCGAGCGGCACACCCGTCTGGCGGGCATCGGCGACGGCAGCGACGAGCACGACATGGGTATTACTTCAGCGACGTCAGAGCCTGGGCCGGAGGAGGGAGAGAATCAGGGACCAGGGCCGTCCGGCCCAGCTCCAACCCCAACCAACCCACGGGCCACGTCCACCGCATCTGCTTCAGCCGCCACTTCGGCGCCCAGCAGCGCCGGGCCGGCGGCGGCCCCGTCTGCCTTTTCCACCCCGCCGCGCGCCCCGACCTCAACGACCGCCGGACCCGCCCTCCTGACCGACACCGCTGCGATGCGGACCGCCTCCCTCGCTGCCCACCTAGCGCCCGAGCTCGGCCTCGGCCGTGCAGCCTCCTCCGGCTCAGGCCCTGCCCCCCTGGCGCCATCCGCGCTGCCGAGCTGCGCCTCCGAACCCCCTTCGAGACCCAGCCCCAGCCCCAGCCAGCTGCCTCTCCACCGCATCCACCAGCAGCAGCACCTCCGGGCACCGCAGAGCCCCCTGGACCCCCTGCCTGAGGTCCCCACATCCGCCTCCGCCTCCCCCCAGCAGATGCCGGCGGCCACCGGAAGCAGCGCCACGCCGCCGCCTCCGCCGTCGCCGTCGCCCTCAGGAGCCGGACTTGGATCCGTGCACGTGGGTCGGACGCAGAGCTGCCTTGGCAGCTACGTGGGGCGCGCGCCGCTGTCGGCAGCCATGCTGGCAGCGGCGATTCCGCGGCGGGACACTGTACCGGCGGCCCCTGTTTCCGTGTCGGTTCCGGGCTCTGGTTCGGGTCCCTCCCACCAGGAGGAGCTGTCCTGGCACGCGGGCAGCCTCCACAAGCAGCGCGCCAAGCTGCAGGACGACCTGGCGTCCATCACCCAGTCCAGCAACCTCATCAGATGCAACCGGGCGACATGCAACCTGGCACCAGGATCGCCGCGACAGCTGCAGCAAGCGCTGGCGTCGCCGCCGCGGACGGCCACGGCACCCCCCGGCGGCGCAGGGCCGCCGGCGATGCTGTCGCCCTTTGGCAGCGCCGCGGCGGTGGACGCAGCAACAGCGCGGGAGGGCGTCGGTGGCTCGGCGGCAGGGGGAGATGCGAGTGGGGGCGGGGGCATGGCGGCGGACGAGGCGCTCCTCCTGCCGCGCTTTGGGTCCGGCCCTGCCACGGCAACGCCACCCGCCACAGCTGCCTCCGGCGCCACCGCGTCCCCGGACGCATATGCCGGTGTGGTCGCCGACTTGGGTCGCTGCCCCCTACCTCAACCCGCGCCATCGGCCTCCGCAGCCGCCACCTCAGCTGCTCTGCTGCCATTGCCGACGCCGCCGGCGGCCGCACCGCGCGCAGACATCCGCGGCGACGGCGGCGAGCCTTCCTGCCAGACGTGTCAGGCGATGAGTCCCGAGCCGGCCTTCGTGGCGCTGTACTGGGTGACTCCGCCCTCGGCCGCGCTGGTGATCACCAAGCCCAGCCCCGGCGTTCTACCCACCTTTGAGCGGGTGCTGGCCTGGCTGCACCAGCGCGGGGTGGCAACTTACGTGGAACCGTCCATGGTACGCAACTGGCCCGGACTCAGCTGCACCAGGCGACCGCAGCAGCAGGCGCCGCCGCCGTCGTGGCGCGGCCGCGGCGGCGACAGCAGTCTGGACGATGGTTTGGAAGCGGCGTGGAGGGATGCGGAGGAGGGAGAGTGGGGGGTTGAGGAGGCTGCGTTGATGCCTGGCTGTTACACGGGGGTTCCTCAGCTGTTGAGCTGGCCGGCGGACGAGGGGGACGACTGCCACAGCCAGATGGTGCCTCCGGATGTGGCGGCGGCGGTGGACTTCGTGGTGGTGCTGGGAGGTGGGTGGGTGAGGGGTTGAGAGGGAGAAGGTATGAGCATTTCCTGGGGGGGGAGTGGGGGAGTGGGCCGGAATAAGCTACCGTATGAGGTGGGCGCGATGGCGGCTGGGTACTGTGTTTGGGGCGCTGGGAGGCGTGTGGGAGCGGCGCAGAGGGTCTATCTGCCTGCCTGGCTGGACGAATGGGTGGGCGGTCGCGTGGAGGCGGGTTGGGTCGTTGGGCTGGACGAGTTGGTAGGTGTGGGTGGATGGGCCTGGGAGTGGGCCTTGGCAGCGTGACTACAGCACACTTAGGGAGGGATTGTGCCAAGGGGCGGGGCCAAGGGTGCTGGCGCCCGCTGATCCGCCGCGCCTGGGTATTGCACTTGATCAGGCATCTCATCGCGCCGGGCCCACTTGTCGCCGCATGCAGCATTTTCCCTCCCCTTTCGACACCCCTGCCGCCCCACCCCACCAGGCGACGGCACCGTGCTGTGGACCTGCCACATCTTCGGCAACCAGTCCGTGCCCCCCGTCATCCCCTTCAACCTGGGCTCGCTGGGCTTCCTGACGCCCTTCGACCCGGCCACCGTAGAGGACACACTGCAGCACGTGCTTGAGGGTGGGTGGGTGCTGGGGGGGTGGGTGACTGACCCCACGCTTGCCGCGGGATGAGTATCAAGCAGAAGCAGGTCAAGTTTGCAGGCGTCAGGGGCAACGGCGTGCACGGATTGCGCAGCAGCAAGCGGGCAGCAGCAAGCTTCCAGCCGCAGTCGATAACGCCGTCGCTCCCCACTTTACGGCCCGGCCGTAAGCAACATTTTCCCCCTGCCAGTCTCTCCCCTGCCAAGCCGTGTCCGGCCCAAGCCCCCTTGCCTACTGCTCGAGCCCGGTGATCTCTGCCGCCTGCTGACTGCTCAACCTCCTGCCTGTCTGCCTTCCATGGCTGCCTGATCACCCTTCTACCTGTCTGCCACCGTCTCACGGGTCCACGTCCGCCCGTCAACCCTTCTCGATCCACTTGTTATGATTGTATTCAGGCGGCTTCCCCATCATGTTGCGCCACCGGCTGCACTGCCACATCATTCGTGCGGAGGAGGCCGCGTGTCTACTGGGAGCCGGACCGGGGCCGGGGCCGGGGCTGGGGCCGGCCGCCTGCGAAGTCGGTTCGGGGCCCGGCAGTGGATCCGGCGGAGCAGCCTTCGCCAGCGGGTGCGGCCCCGGTGGGGGCGGCTCCCGGGAGTGGGTTGTCCTCAACGAGGTGGTGATTGACCGGGGCATCTCGTCATTCCTCACCAACCTGGAGTGCTACTGCGACGGCTCCTTCGTCACCCATGTGCAGGTAGGTGGGGGCGGAGGGGCTGGCGTGTGTGTATGTGTGTGTGTGCGGACGAGGCCGGTGGGAAGGTAGGTAAGGTGGGGGGGGAAGAGCTTTGGCGAGGGCGGGTGGAGGGGCTTGCGGGGTAACACGGTGGCCATCACCGGCGGGAACCCAGGCGGTTTGACAGCGCAGCAGAGGCTGCACATACTGGGAGTTGAGCCTTGGTTTGTGTACTGGTGAATCTTAGCTGTGTTGCACATCGCATCCTAAGTCGTTGCGGCGCATGGGAGCGCGGGTGGGTGCGTGGACGAACCTCTTCGGTCCGGCCGGCGTGTAGCTGTACATGGTAGCTGGCTGGCGTACGGTACCTGATGGCGCCCCCGGCAGTGGAGAGGTCCGCGGGGAGGTCCTAACTGGTGGCGCGCTGTGCACGAGGTGGCGCCTTGGGCCCTGGCCCCTGCTGATGTCCGGTGCGCTTTGCGTGCTGTCCCGGCCCTCGTTTACTCGTTCCTCGCACGTCCGCTGTCCCGTCCCGATACCCCCTGCTGCTCCGTCCGCAGGGTGACGGTCTGATCGTGGCCACCCCCACGGGCAGCACCGCCTACAACCTGGCGGCGGGCGGCTCTATGGTGCACCCGCAGGTGAGCTGGGAGGACGCGGAGGGGGAGCGCGCGGCGGGCGGGGGCGGCCTCTCCCGGGGCAGGGACAGGGACAGTGAGGATCAGATCACCCGAGCCGAGCGCCGATGCGCCTCCCTGGGTGGTGCACCGCATGGCACTGCCTTGCAGTGCCCCCTGCACAGCTTTCACTCTGTGCCTTCTTTGTTACCCTTCGGCGCGACCACCGCACCAGGCTCCAGGCCACCAGGCCTTACCGGCCAAAGCGGAGGCCACTTGCTACAGCTGCGATTCGGCCCCCTCTCCTACCCGCACCCGCACCCGCATGCCGCTCCAACGCGATGTGATGCCCACCGCTGACGTGACACCTCAGCGTAACCTCCCCTCCACCTCGCCGCTCCCCGCGCTGCAGGTGCCCGGCATCCTGTTCACCCCCATCTGCCCCCACAGCCTGTCCTTCCGACCGCTCATCTTCCCTGACCACGTGTCGTTGTGCGTTCAGGTGCGGGAGAGGGGGCGGGGGTACGGCCAGGCAGGAGGCTGGGTCGGGACGGGAGGGACCCACTCAGGGAAGAGAGGGACAACGCGGTTCGTTTGCCGTTGTTTGGGGAAACTGGTGGTTCAAATTTACAGGGGCCCGGGAAAGCGCATGGGGTGGCCGCAGCCCGGGGCGCAGCGAAATCTCTGCCATGCGGCTGTACACGAGTGCAGCGCAGCGCGCGCGGTTGCGTGAGTGTGGGTCAGCTGCGGTGCGGTGGTGTCTGTCCCAGCAAGCATGAATGCACCAGTTGCCAGCCTGCCAGCCTGCCTGCCCGCACTCGCTGTGTTGTCCGACCGACACGCGCACGGGTTGTCCTTAGCAACACGCCCATTCCGTTCCCACCCTTCGTCCCCCCGCTCTCCTCCCGCCCCATTCTCCCGGACCGGACTGGACGGTCTGTACCTGTATGCAGGTGCCCGCCAACAGTCGCGCCCAGATGTGGTGTTCGTTTGACGGCAAGGACCGACAGGCGCTCAACGCGGGGGACGCGGTGGTCATCCGGATGAGCGCC
Source organism: Pleodorina starrii (assembly GCA_030267565.1). NCBI lineage: Eukaryota > Viridiplantae > Chlorophyta > Chlorophyceae > Chlamydomonadales > Volvocaceae > Pleodorina > Pleodorina starrii. The sequence goes on along the minus strand of BRXU01000019.1, from coordinate 57,069 downwards.
TGGCCGGTGCCCACCGTGTGCTCCAGGGATGCCTCGCGGGACTGGTTCAGCGGCGTCAGAGAGGGTCTGCACTGGAACATGCGCCGCCTGCAGGCCGGAGCGGGGCAGTAGCTAGGCCGTACTCGCAGGTAGACAGCTGGGTGGCGGCCGGGGTGACAGGCGGGGTGGGATGTCGGTGCGATGAGGCAAACAGAGGGCTTTAAAGGCGCTGGTCGGGTCAAGAAATGAAGTAGAATGGCATGGGAAGGGTGTAGGGGGACCGTTGCTGGGAAGCGGTGGGAGGGCCGGGAAGGCGTTTCCATGCGTTCTTAGGACGGCGACGGCGCGCGTGGCTTTGCGGGGATGAGGTGGGGGATTGGTGTTGTCGGAAGGGCCGCACTGAGTGGCGTCGATGGGACCCCGTGGGCCCACACGACACTGGATGTGGCTGCCAGCAGCCCGGAGGGGAGGGGAGGGGAGGGGAGGGGAGGGGAGGGGAGGGGAGGGGAGGGGAGGGGAGGGGAGGAGAGGGGAAGGGAGGGGAGGGGAGGAATTTCGCTGCGATTCGGCATGCGCTGGGCGGGTGCAACAAGCTCTGCTGTACGGCGGCCTCCATGGACTGAATGCAAATTTGAGGGCGGCCCGGAGGGCTGTCTTTCATGTAGTCTGCGTACTTCTGCAGGTGCAGCAAGGGCAGTAAATGGAGGAGGCTAGTGCCATCACTGCAAGTTGACAGCCAGACCCTGTTGGACAATTTCACGGCAAGTTCTGTGCCGTCTGCCAGATGGCATTTGCCAGCTGGTATTTTTTCCAAACCCGCCGAATGGGGTGGCCTGGAGGCTGCGTGAAGACGTGGTGGAGTATGTGTGCAAGTTTTGAAGCAGGAGAAAGTTGATGCGCGTGCACTTGCGTAGCAGTTGTACCAAGTTGGTTGCGCGCCAATCGACCTTGACGAGGGTGCTGAAGAGGACAACATTCCGAACTGTGTCGTGCCGGTGCCGTGGGTCTTATGCGAGGACAACTCTGGCCTTTCGGGTGAGGGAGGCCGGTTTGCCGCATTTCGCCACCGCCTGGGCGTCGATCGGGCGTCGCCTTGTGGTGCGGGGTTCCGCTTGACGGCACCCGCCTCGGCTGTGTGCAATAAGCCTGAGCAGTTGCATGTAGCAATAGGTAGCAATCGAGCGCATATCCGTGCTGCACTTGCCACTTCCTAATGACGCGCGTTTTGTACAGACAAGGCTGGGGCGCTTGAACGAGGCGACGTCCGCAGACGTGCGGCGGCACGTTCCAGAGCTCTTCTGGGTTGCTACAATGCTTCAATCCAGTCATCGTTCTGAGCTCAAGTTGAAGTTGGGTTGCGGCTGGCGTGTGTTATAGAATGCGTTGGAAGCGGGGGATTTGGGTCGTGGGTGTCTGCACACACGTGTGTGTAACGCTGCGGGACTGTAACCTCAGCGTTACCGCCGTTTTGGCCCTCCTGTAAGCTGTAACAGACAACCAAGCGGGCCAGTTTGCGCAGCGCAAGAGCGCAGGACGGCAGGAGCACTGTGAGCCGCGGCTCCAGCTGCACTCGCACGGGGGTCTCGCCGGTAACGCTGCCCCTGCTCCCGTTCTCCCTGTCTGCTGATGTCGCCTTTTCTTTGCCCTGCGTCCTTCTGTTTCCCTGCCGCAGGTGAGTAGGGTTCTCGAGGGCTTCGGGGATTGGGCGTTCAATGCATCCCAGGTTTCTGATACGTTACCATTGACGGGCTCCGGCCTGTACGTGGATACCCCCCTCCCCCCGTACAGCAGGCACCTCCCAAGCACTACCCGGGGATTGGGCCGTACTTCGACTCTTACGCACCGACGCTGTTGCTGGGCGGAACTTGTTGCTGAAAATTTCGAGTTTCCGTTCCACGCAACTTGTGTTTATTTCTAAAACGTTGACGCTGTCCGCCGTCCGCTGTTTGGCCTGCTGGCTGTTTCGTTAGGCATGACCGTTGGCGGTTGCCTGCTAGAAGTATTAGGCTTGGAGACGCTGTCCACGGCTTCAGTAGCATCCACTAGCCATGTTTGTATTTCCTCGTCAAAGCAAGAAGTTTACGGCTGTCTGGTCAAGGGCGCTTCATGTCGGGTGCGTTCATTGCAAGACACGACCATGACCATCGATTAGTTTCACACTACATGGTCTTAAAACAGGCTCAGTGCATCTGACGTAAGAATATTTTGCGCAAGCGATGTCGAGAGCTTCCTTCAGTTAACTGGAGACCAGAATCCCATTCACGTAGAGAGGTCTGCGGCACAACAAGCAGGTAGTATTGTCAAGATCCACAGTGGTAGTTTTGCCGGCAAAAACACACGTTTGCTGCTTCCATTGCGCAGGGTTTCGTGCTCCTGTCCTCCCTGGCATACTCGTCGCTACGCTATTCCCCGCGATAATAGGAAGCAGGTTTCCCGGTACTGTGTACGCCTCCCAGACATTGCGTTTCCGAGCGCCCGCGCTGGTGAGATGGTTTGTCCCGTGGGTCTGTCGGTGGTTCATGGGATATATCTCAACGGCTGACATGGTCCCCCATCTGACCTACAGGTGGGCCAAGCCGTCGTGGCCAAGGTCACAGTTCAGCGCGTTAGCGGACGACGGGTGACATTCTCGACTACAGCCATGCTTCAAGACACGGGCAAAATTATTGTGGACGGGGAGGCGCTTGCCATTATCCCAGACAGTGCAAGTGCATAAGAGCGCTTGTGTTAACAGACGCGCTTCATGGTTTAGGCTAGGCTGGGCACGGCGCTGGTTATCCCGAATCAAGAAGCATCATAGCCATGTAGTGCCGCACGCCCCGACAGCGACACGACAGGCGTGTCACAATGTCTTACCGCCTGGCAGATCGCCTGATCCGCCAATACGTGATAGCACTCAGGGCGTACATGGCGCAGCATGTTGGAGACGCTCCCGTTTGTCCACCCAAGCATAGCACAGGCATACTGGTGTGTGCGAGCAGCCCGTGGTGTCGGTGCTTGGGCACACCATTATCCAGGCGATGGATTGTACAGTTGGACCACGTGATATTGAAACACATGGTTCCTCGCGGCCGTCGTAACAACACAGATTCCAACCCAGATAAACATCGCGCCACCAGATGGCGTGCTCATCAGGAAATCGGCTGGACCGAGTCAAAAGCTACGGCGAAACGTACGACAGCGCCGCGAAGATAGTATACACGAGGCAACGAAGCCCTCATTTTTTTCGGGAAGAACAGAAGAACTTCTGAAGACGAGTCGCAGTAAAAGTCATACATGCATGAGATCTGCCTGTATCCTGCCAACCGTGTGACTCCCTAACTGCATCTAACGTGTCGGTATACGTCCGGTCTGACCATCTTCGCGTACTGCGTCACCCCATACCGCCCGCCCAGATCCCTAGTCCAGACACCACTCCTAGCACGCTCCTCCACTCAATGACTGCTCTCCGCAGTGGATCCAGGCTGTCAGTCCTCAGCAGCAGGAAGAAGATTTGTTGTTGATGGGCTTGCCCTCCGTTGGCCGCACCACGGGGCCACCGGGCTTCGGCGGGACGGGCTGGCTGGCCATCCTGTGTGCGCACCAACGTTCACGTGGGGAAAGATGCAGTTATTTTCATTTACTGCTTCCAGATCCGTAACACGTCCCGTATTTACAGCAGTCACGCGTGAGACCGTACACTGCAATTGACTACACCCCTTTTTCCCAGTCGTCGTCAGCAGTTACTAATGGAGATCCACCAGAACAGGCTTGGGGGGCGGCATTGCTTGATGTACCACATCCTTGATGGAACGCGCTTAGCTAACCCGATCACTTAATGCGTTGCTGCCAACTTCAACCCTAAGACCTAAAAAAGCCGTAAAAGCTCAGGTCCAGAACGACGTCTGCCCGTCCTTAAAGCGAAAGGGTATCTCATTGGATCAGTTTGGTTATCCCAAACAGGCGTGTGGAAGACAGTCGCCCGATGGCCCCCCTGCCCCGTGTGGCTCACCTGTTCTTGATCTCCGCTGCCATGGTCATGAACGCCTGCTCGACATTCGTCGCGTTCTTGGCAGACGTTTCAAGGAACGGGATGCCAATCTCATCGGCAAATGCCTACGACCAAAGCACATTCGTACGCACATTAGCACCGGGAATGAGCTGACGTGGCAACCTACGCCCGGGGGTGTGTGTGCTTGTCATACCTTCGCCGCCTGGTAGTCCACGACCTTCTTGGACGTGAGGTCGCTCTTGTTGCCCACGAGCAGCTTGTTGACGTTCTCGCTGGCGTACCTATCGATCTCTGCCAGCCACTGCTTCACGTTGTTGAAGCTCTCCTGGTCAGTCACGTCGTACACAACCTGCAACACCGCCCCCGCCAGGCGTTGGTGCCACCGCGTGACGTATGCCCCCCCTCCACACCGCCTTCAAAGCAAGACGCTTTATGACACCTGACCCGGAGGTGACTTACGATGATGCCGTGCGCGCCACGGTAGTAGCTGCTGGTGATAGTCCGGAAGCGCTCCTGCCCAGCCGTGTCCCACTGCACGTACAGCGTGAAACCCGTCAAACCTCTTCTCCCGTCCCTCCATTTCAAGAAGACACGGCCCGGTCACAAGGTTGTCACCCAACTCACAATTTGCAGCTTGATCACCTTCCCGTCCAGCTCCACAGTGCGGATTTTCTGCGCACCCAAGCAAGCACATATATAACATGAAACTGGCACGAGGGATAATGGTTAGCCGCCGATGTGCACTCACGAAGTCGACGCCAATGGTGCTGATATAGCTCTCGGTGTAGGTGTCATCCTGTAAGCCGAGATGTCTCTCCATTAACAAGCGACCAGAGGGCATACCACAGAGCAAATCTTTTGTAGTGGCAGACTTACAGCGAACCGCAGCAGCAGGCACGACTTGCCCACGCCGGAGTCGCCGATGAGCAGAAGCTGCGCGCAGACAGTGGACAGCCAGTGAGGCAGCTGGCTAAGGTGAAGAGCAACAAACAGAAGAACGTCACAAGAAACCAATGTACCTTGAACAGGTAATCGCTGTGGTCGAGCGTTGAGGCAGGTTCAGAGGAAAGGGATCGTGTTAGAAGGCGTGTTCAGTCAGCCACAACTGAGGCCAGCTGATACCTACTACTCAGGGTTCATCTTGGCAACAGCAGGCGTCCAAGACGGGCGCCGCGCTGGCCCTGCGGGCCTACAGAACTGCTCCTTCCCTCTCGCGGGCTATAACAGAGAACTTGCTCTCTTCTACGTGTATACCTATAGTACCAGGTGAGCAGTATGTCTCTACTTTATATGTGGCGGACCACGGGTGCAATGACTTCTTTGCCGCTCACACAATAATCAAAGTTGTGGTCCGGTCGTACGGAACGAAGACTCCCGCCGTTCGGACTCCACACAAGGACGGTTGCCCGCTTACTGGTAACGCAGAAGAGCTTGTCAAGTTGTTTTTCCTCCCGGTGCAGAAGCTCTTGGCGCGGCTGACGTAATCACTTTACCGTGCAACCCAGCCCTGGTGCAACCCCAAGTCTCCAACTCAGCCAGAGTTCCACCTACCGCTAGCGTTCCGCTACCAGCACAAAGTATCTGTCCGGCAACGCCTGTTCATATTAGTTCTACGGGGCCTGTTCTACGGGACCTGTTTGCTCCCGACCGTTCAGCTCATCCCAGAGCGTCCTTCCAAGCGTATCAACAGCCCGGCCAGCTGCCTGATCATGGGATCATTGACGCCTTTGCCAGCTTACGCTCGCATCATGGTGACTGCTGACGAGTTGTGATTTTGCAGCCGGAACCGCACTCCCTCCAAAACCACGACCCTAGTAGTCCACGACATTTTTATATCCTGTCGGCGCCTTAGCTGGCGCGTTGATTCCCCTTAAGCGTAGCGTTCCAAAGGTTTTGCGTAAGGACTCTAGCTAGTGGTGAGTTTGGTGGGCAGGGTTGGGCTACGGTGAGCCCCTGGAAGGATAACTACCGGTAGGCCGTTGTGACGCTGTCCCCGCTAGAAAATGGACGCAACGCCAAGAACTCGTGGAATATCGTTGGGTAAGTTACGATAGCGTGCGCCGATAGCACGGAGGAAGTGGGCCGAGCTGCGGTCATCAACAGAGGATGATGTCGTACCCACCGGGTACGACAGCGGGACGTACGGAAAATGCACTGCATCAGTGCACGTTGGGCGACCAAGTGGAGGATTCCGTTTGCAGGAGTCAGTGCCGCGTTGCTTCAAAACATGCGGCGCGGGCACGCGGTGCAGGGCTGCTCGGTGCAAGGCTTGCAGTGGCAGGCAGTTGCAGTGGCAGGCACTCAATACTTACTAAAGCCATGTAATGGGTCTCGCGAGATTGCGTGCGATGTCCCTATCACGCTAGTACCTGCCGCCGATCATATGCCAGGAGCTACTTCACGCGCTAAGCTGGCAACCTTCACGTGATATTGCGACATCCTAAGGAGCAGACAGGAGCAGACCTTATGCTCCGACCTCCGAGCACATCCGCCTTCGCGTCTGCGACAAGTGAGGGCCGAAAGGCATGTATAGCCTGCTCGCCGGCCGCGCAGCGCGCACATAACCTCAGCACAAACTCATATGTATACCGAGACCATAGAAGTCATGTCCAGCACCATCGTATTAGCAAACAGTACGGCACAACTGTAAGCTCGCTGAAGGCATATGGCAGCAGCACAATGACACAAATAGTCCATGTGTGGGTGGAAGCAACCCTCTGTTCTCCTTTTACGCCACATCGCCAATCCGCACTCTGTGTCACCCACCCATCACCAGCCGAGAGCCGGCGCCCTGCAGGCCCAGCCCGCGAACGGCCTCGTCCTGGCACCAGGAACGGCGCCGCCGCCCCTTGTCGACCCATCATCGATCGAGGTACTTGACCTGAGTATGGGAAAGGTCAGCACGTATGCATGCAGTGGCCTTGGCTATCAATTGCGGTGAGTACCGCCCGCGCGTTGGTAACGCTCCGGCGCCCCATCGTGCTGTTGGTTGCATGAGGTACCGTAGACAGCTGATGAATGCTATCCACCTGCCCAGCGCACGGTCACGGTCACGGCCCGCTCCCCCCCCCCGTACCCACCATCTGGACCTCCTTCCGGGTCAGTCCGCACTTTTCGTAAAAGGCGGTGTTGGCCTCATTGCAGTCCAGGATGATCTTGTAGCAGCCCGCCCCGCGAGCCGCCTCCACCAGCGCCTCAATCAGCCTGGAGCCCGGCGGCAGGGCGGCAGGGCAAGGGAGGCGGGACAAGGCAGGGCAGGGCAGGGCGAGGTAGAGGGTGTGTGAGCAGAACGCGTCACGGTTACTGGCACAAGGGAAGGGAGCAGGTCGGAGGGAAGTGAAACAGGGATACTAAAAACGATACAGCAGCGGAGGGACGCAGGCGCTGTAAGAGTAGAGACAAGTCCGAGTGCGCCCCAGATCCCCAGGTGCATCATCGCAGGTCACCAGGTCAGCGCCAAACGCAGCGGGGTGCATCGTATCGCGTCATACAACAGCGGGCTGCGGAGTTCACGCCAGCAGAATGCCAACCGGGTGGCCGCGGGCCCGCAATGCGGTGCAGTGTTCCAAGCACACGCCGGTCGGGCCCCGTCAAGTCAGCCCACTGTGGCACGGGTACTTGCGAGTGGAACCCGCCGCACGGCCCGGCCCGGCCAGTCCCGCTCCGCCCCGTTCGGTTCCAGCATCCCGACCCACTTGATTCCCAGCTTCTTCCCCCGATACGCGGGGTCCACCACCACATCCTCGATGTGGCCCACCTGTGGGGTGGAGGCGGGGCGGGAAGGGAGCAAGGGAAGGACGGGCGGCGCACGCGTGCCGTACGTGCACGTTCAGCTGTACGCAGATGACACAACGGTACAACGACCGACAGCAATTAGGGAGCAATGCGGGCGAGGGATGTGAGGCTGTCAGCGCAGTGTCAGGTACTGGGGCCGTGTACTGCAGCACAGCTTGTTGGAGCTCTGGGTTATGACCTCTTGCTCCGAAGCCCTGTGGCCCGGAGCCCAGGGTGTGCACACGTGCCAGCTGGCATTTCGACCCAAGCCCGCCCGCGCGGGAGGCAACGGCGGCACTCCCTCTCCTCGGTCGTCAACGCGCCCTCGTCCACACACTCTCTCACTCTCTCTCTCTCTCTCTCTCTCTCTCTCTCTCTCTCTCTCTCTCTCTCTCTCTCTCTCACACACACACACACACACACACACTCACACACACATACACACGTGCGCGCCTGGAGTGGACAATGGCGCATTGCCGATAGGAGGCACCCGCCCTCCGCATATCGCCTCCCCCCGAGCTCGCTCGTTCCTGTCTGGGTGACCTGTGCTGTCTGGTCTAGATGGACGCCTCAGCCGCCCTGGTGGCCTCCGGTGCAGTGCACCTTGGGCCAGCTGGACAGCCCGTTGGCTCTACCCTTCACGAGTCGGGAGCCCACCCTAACAACCACATCACACACACCCATTGCCTGCACCATATCGCCATTGCCCTCGCCCTCCTCACGCCGCACCTTCCCCCCAACCCCCAGCGCTCAAGGCGCAGGTCCAGGTCGCACGCGCAGGTCCTGGCCCCAAGAGCACAGCGTGTGGGGTAATATAGCGGAATGGGGTTACGTATGTGCCGGCAGCACCCATGACGGCCCGCGCTGTGCACCTACCAACTGTCCCCACGGATCAAACCACCCATGCAATGCAATGCCACCAATGTAATGCGAGGCCTCCGGCTCGCGCTACCCACGCATTTCGAACAACGGTGGCACCGGACAGCAGCGGCATCCGCCAGGGGCTGGTGCCATGTGCAGCTGCGCAATGCCGCTGAGGTCAACAGTGCTGCGTGCCGTAGCGCTGCTCGCACATGCGAACGGCAAGGGCATATTTCCTCCATATTTCCTCCATAGCCTCTTACCCCGCTATGTCTGAGGTACAAATGCACCCCCCCGCCCCCTTTTTGTCCACGTGGGGAACTGCGAAACCGAGTGTCGAGGAGGACAGCAGAAGGAATGGCCCGTTCCTTTGGCTAGGGCACGGACGCCGGGCAGACACAACCCTCCGCGCCCCGTCCCGCCCCGCCCCGCCGCCCCCCTTACCTTGCTGCAGCCGTGAATGAACTTGAGCTCCACAATCATGGCGGCTGTGGCCACGATGCGGCCATCATCTGACGGCAGAGCGGACGAGGGGTCAAGTCACGCAGACGCGGCGGGCTCAGTGGGGGCGGGAGACATACGGACGAGGAATTCCAAAGGCACAGAGGTCCACTCACGCACGACAGGGCCGGGCCAGTAGAAGCCCAATGTTACAGGACCCGTTGAAGCCCACTCGCGGAGCATCCTGCGGCCGACTTGACGCAGCCTGCCCTTGCCCAGTCCCTCTGCCTTGCTCTGATCTTCCCTTCCCGAGGCACCGCGCGTGTTACATGCAGCCAGGTAGGTGTGCGACACACCGCGCGTGGGGGTACGCAACAACACGCCCGAGCACAGGCTCAGAATGGTATGACACAAGCAGTTCGCCTTTGCTGTCGCCCAAGAGCACGCGGGCACAGTGTTGGTGGGATGTCCGTCTGCTCATCGTCCGGTGTATGTGCAAGGCCTTGCTGGTCAAAGGAGGAGGTGAGGCAACGCGAGGCATGTGTGCAGCGGCTGGCGTGTAGATCGAGCGCGCACGCGAGCCTTGGCGCACGTATGGCGACATTATTCCTAAGTTCCCACGGCGTACATGTTTGGAGCGCCCTACCTTCTATGACGACGGTATGGTAACCTCCCGCAGCATCTCGGCGCTTGAGCTGCTCTGTGCAGATGACACGTCAAAGGCAGTTGGCCGTTTTATTCAACCGAAAGAGGGAACTTATCATAACCCCGATTGGTGGCAACCATTAACGGCTTCCTCCCGGGCCCGCGTCTGGCAGAAAAAGTATATGTTGTCGCTAGTCAGGGCAACTTGTGGTTCGAAAGTGCGCGGCACGTTGTAATACACGTATACACGTACCCTCGAATGCTTCCCGCGACACGTCGCCAACAGTCGTTAAGTGCGCTAGAACTTCCAAAAATCCTGCGAAATGCTGGCAGACCTGCGATCAATATTCCCGGGACAGCGTAGGCAAAACGATACTTAACAAGTACCTTTGTCAAAGTCCGATGCCTGAAGCTGACGAACGGCTAGAATACCCTCTGCCGCCATCTTTCTGTAGTAATGAGTTGTTATGGGCGTATACAAAAATGGTCTTTTCCTTGCTTTCGCTGCCGTACGATTTCGAGGATTCGTTCGTTGACTGCATCAGGTAAAAACTATGTAAATTAAAAGTTGTAAATTGTCAGAGGTACACCCCAACTGGATCCCTTGTCACGAACCATGCTGAATGCAAGCGTTATAATTACTACTGCCGAGGGGTAATGCAACGCCAATTACGGGCGCACACGGACTGAATTATACTATTAATTGTGCAACGTCTTAATTATGCCATCGCGCTTCGTGTTTGCATCGGTATCGTTACCCGCCGGCGGCCCCAAGGATTCGGGACATCAACCGGGTCTCAATTTTGGATGGCAGCCCGCAGGCAGCCCTACTCCATTGCTAGCATTTATCAATGCGCCAATTAGCCTGTCCTTCGTCGACGGCCTGCATACAGCACCCCAAGATGCTGCCGAAGAGCCGAAACGCCAGCTACCTCCCGACCCGCTGCAAGCCGCCTCGCGGCCCACCGACACCACGAAACCGTCGATTGAGCCCAGCCGCCCCCGGTTTCCGCCCTGGAAGCAGCTGGGCCTGACTGCCGGTCCGAGCGGCCCCACCAACCGCCACGTGCTCGCGGAGCAGGGCCAGATGGACGAGGCCGGCAGTATCGCAGTGGAGTCAAGCGCGGGAGGCCGCCGCCGCCGCGTCTACCTGGCCCGCGGCGGAACGGGTACCGCCACCGCCACGGCGCCGGGTCAGCCGGGCGCCTCCACCGGCTCCGGCTCCTGGGAGGGCTTTGACATTGTGGACGAGCGTCAAACCCACGAGGACCACCTCCGCTCCCTCATCCACGCCTACCTGTTGCCCAACGGCTTCCCGGAGTCCGTGGGTCCGCAGTACGCGCCGTACATGGCCTGGCGCGGCGTGCAGTACTTTTTCGGCGGCGCCATCAGCGTGTTCACCACCCAGTCGCTGCTGGGGGCGCTGGGTGTGGCGGGTCGCTTCCAGGGGGAGGCGGCCGCCGCCATCAACTGGGTCATCAAGGACGGTGCGGGGCGGCTGGGTCGGTTGCTGTTTGCCCGCTGGGGCCGGGAGCTGGACTGCGAGCTCAAGCAGTTCAGACTGGCAGGTGGGGTAGGGGGGGACTGGGGCAGGGGGGACTGGGGCAGGGGGGACTGGGGCAGGGGGGACTGGGGCAGGGGGGACTGGGGCAGGGGGGACTGGGGCAGGGGGGACTGGGGCAGGGGGGAGTGGGGCAGGGCGGAGTGGGGCAGGGGGGAGGGGTTTAGGGCAGGGGGAGGGGCAGTAGGAGCACGAGGGGCAGCAGCGCAGGGGCAGCAGAGACGCTGTGGCAGGGGCCAAGTGGGCGGAGGGGAGACTCCGGTGCGGGGCAGGGGATATCGGGAGGAAAGAGCGGGAGGGGGTTCCTATAACTAGGGGGTTCCGAGGGGGTTCCTAAACCCTAAAACCCTCCCTCCCACCCCGTTCCGACCTCCCCTTCTCTTCCCCGCCTCGCTTTCCCCGCACCCTCCGCTCCCCTCCCCGCCCCTTCGAAGCCCCATTACGTGTCTCCGCATCAGCCTGTCAGCCTGTCAGCTCGCCTCTGCGGACTGTCGTACTCCCCCCCTCTGCTCCTCCCCCTCCCCCCTCCCCCCTCAGGCGACCTGCTCATGGAAGCGGGTGCCGCCCTGGAGCTGGCCACCATATACGCCCCGCCCGCCTTCCTGCCTCTGGCCTGCACCGCCAACCTATCCAAGAACCTGGCGGCAGTGGCGGCCTCATCCACCCGGGCACCCATCTACCGCACATTCGCACTGCAGAACAACCTGGCGGATATCACCGCCAAGGGGTGGGTGGGTGGGGGGAGAAGCATGCGAATGGGAGGGAGCTGAGGAAGGGCGAGGGATGAAGGGCGGCGGGGAGTTGGGAGAGGTTGAGTTGGGAGAGGTTGAGGAGCCGGGCTGGCAGTACAGTGCACTCCCTCCTCCTCACCTCCCCACCTGCTTGCCCCGCCCCCGACTGCCTCTCCGTCCGTCCATGGAGCCTCAGGGAGGCCGTGGCTCTGAATCCCTCCTGCCTGCCCTGCCTTGCCTGCCTGCTTCCCTTTACGGCCCGCCTCCCTACGGCCTCCCTTCCCCTCCCCCTCTCCCCCACCCCCCAGTGAATCTGTGGCCAACCTTGCTGATATCCTGGGCACAGTGGCGGGCATAGCGCTGTCCCGAATGAAGCTGCCGCGTATGCCCACGTTCTGCGTGCTGTCGGCAGGTGGGGGCGGGCTGGGGGCTGGGGGAGGGCGTCTGTGTGCGTTGGCTTCGGGTGGTCTGAATGTGTATCGGCACATGGCTTGGGTGGGGGCGGTCAGGGGACACACCCACCCCGTGCCGTGCCCCCCCCGTTCGCTCACGCCGTCTCCTTCTCCGCTGCGATTTTCTCTTTATACCACCCCCTCCGTGTGATTTACATCCTTTCCCGGCCCGCCTGCCCCCGGGCTCCCCCCCCCCGCCCCCCCCTTGGCCCTCCCCAGGCTACCTGGTGTCCTCCCGCAAGGAGGTGGACAGTGTGGAACTGCCGTACATGAACCGCGCCCGCCTGGCTTACTCAGCCCGGCGCTACCTGACGGACGGCTGTGTGCCGGGGGTGGCGGAGGCCAACCACAATGAGCCGCTGCTGCCCTGGGGGGGGAGGTACAACCAGGGCCGTCTGGTGCTGGGTGCGTCGGTGGAGGCGGCATGTGCGGGGCCCTCCGACCTGGCCACGGCGGCGGGGCGCTTCCCGGAGCAGCACTACCGCTACATGCTAACCTACAGGTGGGGGCGGGGGAGGGGGAGGGCTCCAGTAGCCCGGGTCCTCGGGACCTCGGTTGGCTGCAGTCCCGTAGCGTAGCCACGACCACAGCGCCCACCATGTCGCCTCCCGCCTGCCGCTTCTGGGCGCTGTATTTCGAAATTCCCCATCACCTACATCACCACCAGTCTACTCGTCCTCTCTTTTCGTCTCTTCTTCTCATATTCTCTTCTCTCTGCCGGCTGGCGCCTCATCAGCCGCTGGCCAGCTTTCGCGTGACGGGACAGCTCGGGTCGCTACCCGGCTGTGGTGGCGGCTGGGTTACAAAGAGGGGCGGGTCGGGGGCGCTGGGCCGGCATGAGGGGGTATGAGGCGAGCTGTGCCCAAAACCGGGTAAGGGAAGCGGCGGGGAAGCTCACGTGAGGGAGGGGGGGAGGGAGTCAGCGGCTGCAGGTGTCCAGTGGCCAGCCTGCCGGGTGCAGATCAGACACCCGGGGGGGGGGGCGCTGCATCTGGGGCGGCTAGGCACTGATTGTTGGCACTCGGGGCGTAAAAAGAAAATACCGCAGCGGAGACGGAGACGGTGTTAGCACTCGGGGGGGCGCGGCCCCCGGCCTCCTGGCTGCCCCGGCCTCTCTGTCCGCCTGCATCGCTCTGCGCCCTCCCCCGTGCCCACCGCCTCCTACCAGCACCAGCATCCGCATCTGTACACGCAACCGCAACCAGGGTTCACGTCTCCCCGTCTGCAAACGCCGCACTGCTACCAACGAGTCGCTTTGCGCCGCTGCGGCTCCCCTCACCCCTTCGTCCTCCCCCCCTCACTATTTTTATATAAAGGACCTCATCACTCCCTGAACCCCCCCTCTCACTCCTCTCCCCTCCCCCCTGCCCCCCCCTGCCCCCGCCCCCCTCAGGCCTGACACCCAGAAGGCCTATGTGCTGCTCCGCGAGGGCGCCACCAGCCAGGACTGTCTGCAGGCGTCCTTCTTCGGACACGTCTTCCTACACCTGCTGGACGGGGGCAGCTTGGAGGCAGTGGAGCAGCGGCGGACGGAGGGCGGAGGCAGGGACGCAGCAGCGGTGGCGGCAGGTGCAGGTGCAGGTGCAGGAGCAGGGGGAGAAGCCCCCGGGTGCCGCCACAGCGACCGTGGCGGCGCCTCTGCCTGCGGCGGCAGTGGGAGTGGCAGCTTTGGGGGCGGCAGCGGCGGCGGCAGTGGCCGAAGCTCTGCCGGGATGGAGGGTGGAGGCGCCGGGCCCGGGTTGGGGCAGCAGCATGGGCGGAAGGAGGCTGGTGGGTCACCGCCGCCGGAGGGATGGCGGGCGGCACTGGATCGGGCCCAGGTGGCGGTTTCGGAGCTGTACCCGGACTTTGTGGCCCAGGCGGAGCGCAACGGGTGGAAGCTGCAGCAGACGATGCTCAACCCCAAGGAGAACCGCCTGATGCGGCTGACGGCGCCGCTGCAGGCGTGAGCGAGCGAGCGAGCGAGCGAACGACGGAGTGGAGTGAGCGGTAGCGCGGGTTTGGGAGTGGGCCGCGCGGGCTGGAGGCCGGGCCCGGGGCGGGCGCAGCGGGGTGCTGGAGGGTTGCGGTGAGCGGGGGTGCGGGGCCGCTGCCTGGCCGCTGCTGATTTTGCGCCGAGTTTTTTTTAACGGCTGCACCTGCGACTGCACCTGCCCACCCCGAAGTAGGCAGTCCGAGGTGGGGTGGGGTTGGGGAGGATGATTTGACACGCGGTGCTAGGGCGGCAGGAGAGGACTGGGGCTTGGAAGTGTGCGGGCCCAAACTGAAGAGGACGCTCCCAAACACACGGGCAGGGACGGAAGGGGGCGGGGCAGCATGGGATGGAATGGATCATAGGGGCGATGCGATGATTGGGTCGGCGGGAGCGAGTGGACAAGTGGACCGGCGAATCGGCGTGGGGAGATCTGTTGAGGGCCGGGGTTGCCCGCAGGGGATAGACAGACAGGGGATGTGCAGCGCGCGCACACACACGCGGGGGTCGGCCCCGGCGTCATTGTCTTATTGTATGGGTGCAAAGGGTGTGGGTGAGGTTGCGCGGCGCTGGGCCGCAGCATTCATTTTATTTCCAGCTGGCCTTTGGTGCGGTGGGAGGTGGGAGGTGGGAGGGAGTGCGGCTCCCTCCCTCCCTTCCAGTGATCAGTGATCAGTCGGGAGACGAAGTTAGGCGGGACTCCGGAGGCCGCCTCCTCGCATTACTGCTGGCGAGGGGGAAGCAGGTGCGGGGGCGGTTGCTGGGGCTGGGGGGGTGCCGCCTGTCACTGCCCCGGGTGGCTGACTGCGAAGAAGCGTTACAGGAAGCGTTACAAATGGCAAGTAGCTGGTGTTTATAAGGGGGCTCAACAGTGATCAGGAGCGCCTACCGTATAAACCACATTAGAGTTGCTGTGCTTGGCAGTATCGTTTGGCCCGGTGAACAGTGGGCTCCGGAACCATCAAGAGTTTGGTCCCGTCAGTTCCCCGTAAACGATCCCCGTACTTGCCAATCCGCTTCATACCTTTCCGAGATCATTCGTGTAGGGAGGCGACATCGTGAATGATTGCTGGCTGCGGAGAGCCGCAGCCGCCCGGTGCTCGCATGTCGGCTCGCTCCCATGCCCCTATGAGCTTCAGGCCTTTGTGCGAGTGAGGGCTGGGGAGGCGCACGAGCGGCGCCCGCTTTGCGCAGCCGGTCATGAGGGGCCATACCGAGTTGGGACACCGGTAGATTAGGAGTGGAGCGGGTGTCCGATATGCAGCCCGGTCGGGTGAAAAGGGGGACTTTGGACGGGTGTGTGACGAGGGATGGATGGGCGCCTGACATGCGTGCCCTGGGTCAGGTACCAGGTTAGGGGCGAGACAAATAACAGAGAAGAAATGGATCACAGATAAATGCGGGAGGGTGTATTTTGCGTTTGCGCGAGGCGCCTCCCTTAATTTGCTGCGCCTGAACATTCGTGCGGTAAAGGCCCTGTGGCTATTGATATCGGGACTACTTGTGGACGTTGGTATGGAGGGCGCGGGGAAGGAGTGTGGGGCAGCGCCTCACTGAGCCATCCCGGCTTCGGGAGCGGGGGCACGAGGCAACGGTTCCTTGTGTTTGTTACACATGAGGCGCGGCGACCGAATTTGCAGGGCAGGACAACAGGCCAATCCGCAATGCCGTCTCCATGTCCCACCCTCACTCCCCGGGCTGCTTCGCCCGGTGCGCAGCACACATGCACACACACCCGGTAGGTAAGAAGGCAGGTACACCACATCATGTGCTCACCGGCCCGGCCCGTCGTACAATGTCTAAGCGAATGCATGCCGACCCCGGGCAGCCAAGCGCCGAAGACACCGCACCGCTCACTTGCCGAACCCCTAGGGGAGCACCAGCTCTCGTGCGCGCGGGTCGAGGGGGAAGACCGATGGTTCATTTCATGTCTTTTGTGCACTTCACGCTGCACACACTCTCTCGGATCTCTCAATTTCTCTCAGGTGGAGGCTTTCCTGGCGCGTATGCGCGGCTTGGGCACGCGCTTGTGGGCTCTGCTCGAGGACTGGCAGCGACCAGCGCCGATCAACTCGTGGCCACGGCCAACCAACTCATTCAACCCGCAATGCTAAAAATCAATTTGGCTTTTCATCTGATCATCGCCTCGCATGGAAAGAAAACACGAATCGTGCCTCCAGCGCTCTCAGGAAAAGCCCGCAGGCCTTTCAATTTTATGCGGCGGCACGACAACGCCCCGGTCGCATGCCAGACACAGCCCCGTCACTCCGCCGCCCACCGCCCCTCCTCTCTGATGGCCCGGCCCAGCCCGCAGCAGGCCACGGGTCCGCTGCCACAGACGACCCCTCCAGACGTACACACAATGAAGGCGACCACGGGCATCACGGACTGGGCCATGGGTCGCAAGGAAACGTGACGCCCGCCCGCCGTGTTCCCAGTAAACTGTTTCCCCATACCACATGCCGCCCGGACGCGAGGCCAAGAGCATGCCCTGAACGATTCCAGTCCCCGCCCTGCTCAGTGGGCTGTACGTGGCCCGCCCCCTTCCCCTCAACGACCAAATACATAACGAGGGTGAGGAGTCACTCACAGGCCGGTTTCGCCATCCGCCGGTTCCGAGCACACGTGCGACGGTTGGTGCCCTAGGGGGCGCAACCGCAACTCGCCCTTGCCGGAGGGGGTGGGACTGGCCTGCCAGACGAAATGTGGCACGAACCTCGGTACGCCCACATCGGCAGCGGACTGAGGCTCACGAAGGCCCCCTTCCCCCGGCCGCGCAACCACTACGGAGCCCCGCCGGTCCCCACAACAAACCCTGTAACTACCCTACGGCCATTCCGGCGCAGTCCTCCTAACAACCATCCGCGCTGTTTCGCGTTCCCACCGAGCTAGAGCGTAGCTCGTAGCTCACCCGGGTGAGGGGCCAGTAACGGAAAAAATAATCCATGCCGATGGGAGGTCCCCCTCGGCGCTGACAGGCGCGCCGTGGTCGCTGGCCTCCTGTCCCACGAATCCACGCACGCGCCTGACTTCCCCATTGCACAACACACACACAAGAGCCGCAGCCCCTCCACGCGCATTCGCAAATCTCAAGTTTCAAAACTCATGCACACGACGACCCTTGCTGCACCTTGCCCGCGCACGGCCCCATACCCTCGGGCCCGTAGCCAATGCTGTACGCGGCCCTGTAACGCCACAGCTTTGCGGGCGCGCGCTGGGCCCAGGAGCAGCCCCCTTCGCGCCCCTCAAAAGGCACTTCCAAGTCCTGTCCGCTCTTCCAGTCAATCAGCGGCACAGAGGGTCGCTGCTGCCCCCCTCCTCCATTGCCTTCTCCTCAGTACTGCCCCTCGCCGCCGGCGCGGCCGCTGTTGCACACGTGTCAGGCAGTTCACGGGGGGAGCACGTTCAGCCGCGCCTGACGGGGAGCAACCGGGGAAGTCGTCGGTCTGAGCATCTAGACTTCGAATGGCTACTGCTTTGGGACGGTGCCAAGCCTTTATTCAATGCTGACATTGAAGGGGCCCACCGCCGGCCCGGTGCGCTGCCAAGCGAAAGAGGGACTAGTGCCTTCTGCCAAGCTGCATAGCGATGGACGGAACCGTCGCGCTGGCTAGTCCTGCAGGTCTCATCACCTGTAAGTAGCTTACCCTTGGCTGCCGTACGGTGCCTGCTGGCCGTAGCCATAGCCGCCGTATCCACCGTAGCCGCCGTACCCCATCAAGCCGCTGTACCCCGCACCGTAGCCCATCATACCGAAGTTCCCGTAGCCTGTGGAATTGGGACACATAATGGGGGTCGAGGGAGGGGCTCGGTTGGCAAACGCGGCCCCGGTTCGGTGTCGTACTCGAGAACAGTCCATAATCCCTCCGCATGCAGCGGACCTGCCGACAATCCCGACAGACTGCATTGCCCAGAGGACTGCTCCTCGCATGACAAAAGCCGTCAGCCGAGGAGGCACGGCAGCCAACCAGTCCATTCATGACGCAGCACGCGAGATATGCGGCCAGGGTAGCGACTCCGCAGGACCCGGGCAGATCGGCCCAGATGTGAAGACAGCCCCAGCGTCGTTGGAAGCAGCGACACACCCCACTCCCCTCATGCCGCTTGCAAGGTTAGGCTGTCCCATAGAGACCGCTATTACTCCTTGTGGGCCCACCTTAAGCTCCTCCCGCTCAGGCCGCTTCACGCGCTACGTTTCATCCCACTGGGCCCTTGGTTTCAGCATCTTGAGAACCATACCTGTGCCGTAGCCGCCGTACGCTGCGCCGTACCCGGGAAACCCTGCGCCGTAGGCTCCTGTGGAGGGGCGGCACAGGCGGCATACGACGCGCAGACAGGGCAAGGAAATATGAAAATGGCAGTGATGCTGTAAGCGCAGCGCAGCATGTGGTGCATCCAGCCAACCGCAGCACAGCCGCATGCCGTATCGCGTGTTCGCGACGTGTTGGAATGCCGATGTGCCGTCAGTTCGCCGGTTGCTTCATTTTCACCGCTGCGTGCAGCATCACTCTCGCGACACAAAACCGCTAACGCCGATCCTGCAGGAGCTGGCAGTGGCAGCGGCTTGGAAGCCCCTACAGCATTGCCCGCACGACGCCCCCGCAGCTGCCGCAGACCGACCCAGCGGCACATTGGATCGTCCGAGGCGCGGCTGAGCAGACGCAGGGACCGACTTAATCCGCTGATCGGGACAACATCGAGCGTCCAGGGCACTGCAAGCTGGCCTCGGGTCGGGCCGGATTTCGTCTGGTCCAGCTGTCACGGTCCAGCCGTCACAAGTAAGGCCAGGGGGCGGCGGAGCAACCCAGGCAAGATAGACGTCGCCGTGCGCGAAACCCGAAATCGAATACCGCGCCGCCGCTGGTGCCAGGCAGCGCCATAAGCTACGTAGATGCATGCATGGATACAAGTGCGCCTCGAGCCTATGACAAGCCTGAATGGCGCGAGTACGCGCTCTTCCGCCTCATGAAGCGGCTCACGAAGGACCCTCTTGGCGCAGCAGCACGTACGTATGTCATTCGGGGGCCCACAAGTTGGTGCCACAATATCATATAGGGCTGGGCACAGGCGTAAAGCAACGCGAAGGACTCTGCCGCGGGTGCTGCTCTTCTGAAGGCGACCTCGACTGCGCCCTGACAGCGTACGTCCCCACCCCGCATCTGCGGATGTGCTCTCCCTGGCTGAGCTGAACTCGACATCTACCGCATCACACTTTGCACCGATGTGTCGCCAGATCCCCCACACAGAGCGGGTCTGCGCCCTATGGAAACGGGAATCCCCCCAGGTACACACCTGCGCCGTAACCCCCATAACCGCCGGCGTAACCGCCGAAGCCGCCGCGGCCCCCGCTGTAGCCGCGCCCGCCGTAACCGCCCGCCGCCACGGCACCGCGGCCGCCGCCGCGGCCCGACTGCGGGCCCGAGCCCTTGGGCGTAGCGCTCTTGACCTCAACCTGCTTGCCGCCCAGCTCGTGCATCTGGCCAGCGGCAAACACCCTCTCGACCGATGATTCCTCGGCAAAGGTCACGAAGCTGCGAGACAGGGCGACCAGGCCGAAACGACGATCAATCCTCAGTCCGGGGAGAGACAGTGCGAAACGCCGGGTGTGATTGCGAGTTTTCATTCTGAAGACTTGCTTGCACAACTCTTGCTAAAGTCCCCCCTGGCAAGACGCTGCGTTTGTGGGCTTGGGAGGCTGTCCGAGGACGACGGTAGGCCCACGGGACGAAACCCGGGGAGGCCCAGGGCGCTGGACGCAGTGAAGCTGCCAGAGATGCTCAAGAGATGAACAGACCGTGCAGCGAAGTCCACAATGCACGTGGTGGTAAGCCTCGCAGGGCCTCCCTGGGACTGGGGAGTGAAACAGCTCCCCCAAGAAGTCAACTGACGCGTTGTCGCCCCGGTGAAAAGAAGAGTGCTAAATTAAAAAAAAATCTGTTCCTGCCATTACGCACCCGAAGCCGCGCGACCGGCCGCTGTTGTGGTCCACCATGACCAACGCTTCGGTGACTGGGCCATACTGCTCAAAGTACTGTTTAAGGTGGCCTGCGAACATACATTATAAAATTGAGTTGAAATCTTGGCCGGCAAGCGCGGATCTGATGTGCCAGGTTCAAGCAATCAATCGGCGCACCATCTTCGGTGTCGGGAGCAAGCCCGCCCACGAAAATCTTCTTGCTGCGAGGCTGTTGGCCACCTTCGCCATGCGGCACCGACGGCTTCGCGTCAATCTGCGTCATGCAAGCCCGTGAAGCGTTACGCGTGGGCATACGACGGTAGACTGCCAGGGCGCCCTTACCTGTCTGTTGTCTATGGTGTGGGACTCGGCGCACGCCGCTTGTGCAGCCGTAGGGTCCGCGAATGTAATGAAGCCGAACCCACGGGGCCGGCGGGTTTGGCGATCACGCATCACCACCTGCCCAGAGTCATGACCAGCAACCATCAGTGACCATTACCAGGCCAGTTTGAGCGTCAGAAACGCCGGCAAACGACCTACCACATCTTGAACTTCCCCATACTTCAAGAAATACTCCTTGAGCTTCTCTGCAAGGCCGCGACCCCGACCATCAGCTCGGGTCGTAGGGCATTCGACTGCAAGAACTTTTTCCAACAACTGGCATTCGCACCTTCCGTTGTGTCCCATGACAGGCCGCCTAGAAAGAGCTTGGCTCCGGCCGACCTGTTGACGATGCGGCCCACCGGCGTGGTGACACCTAGTTCATCAGCTAACACCGATCATCAGCAACGCGCACCCTCCGCTTGGCGCAGCCTGCTCCTCCTCCTTCACGGCGGCCATCACAAAACGCAAAATCCACGCCCTAGCGTGGAAGTGTGTCCAGCAGCCTGACGCTACGGTAGGGCTGACACTGAACGGCGAAAGAACGAACTCCCCAGGAAGCGTTACAAATGGCAAGTAGCTGTGCTTATAAGGGGGCTCAACAGTGATCAGGAGCGCCTACCCTATAAACCACATTAGAGTTGCTGTGCTTGGCAGTATCGTTTGGCCCGGTTAACAGTGGGCTCCGGAACCATCAAGAGTTTGGTCCCGTCAGTTCCCCGTAAACGATCCCCGTACTTGCCAATCCGCTTCATATCTTTCCGAGATCACTCGTGTAGGGAGGCGACATCGTGAATTATTGTTGGCGAAAGGGGCAGGAGCCCTGCTCAAAACAAGTTCGGGCAAAACCACTCTGATGAGCTCTCCAGTATATGGAGTAAACCTTGCGTCAGGTGGATGTTATTGCCACGCAAAAGAGAGGCAGGGCCTTTCAACGATGTTTCGCAACTGCCACCCCGCCCACCTCCCCGAGGTCTTGCCCCACAAGACCGTTAGTGTGTCGATTTTGTTCTAGTGTACTATGCATTACAGTTAGCGTACTCGCTGTCACGGGGCGGCTTTAGGCTGCCCCGCCTTGCGGATAGCGGGTCGTTGACTTTCGGGCCCGGCCACCTTTAGAATCTTCCAACGGGTGCATCAATTAGGACCCTGGCTTAGCGAATGCTTTTCGGGGAATGGTCTTACGGGTTGTCAGTGGGTCCCGGCCCTCGTGCGCTAGGTGGGCAGGAACAGCACGGAACAGGGCTGTCTTCACGTTCACATGGTGAACGTTCCCGTCGGAAAGCTCTGAACACCGTGATTGCGGGACCGCGACCCGCCGAGCTCGTCCCCCTCGCACACACCGCTTACCTTCTGGTCGCCAGTGGTCGCCTTGCGGGTTTGTTTAGAGGGGGGTGTCCACTTACGTCCTGAGCTGCTCGGAGCCCCGGCTGCCACCCATGAACATTGTCTCGTGCCCTCGTGAAGTATAAGAATGGGGCGGGTTTGGCCTATCACGTTGCGAGGCCACCGAAGAACCACCTGGCAAAAGTGGGTTTGGGGGCAATTGAGGCGCACAACCTTCCACAGGCGTCTTGCCATAACTTTTTTGTCGACTAGGACATTCCTGCGTGGGAGTAGTGAAACACCTGCCCCCAGCCTTAGGCGGCACATCCTTGCGGGTTGGCACAACAGATTGCGGTTGCTGCGCAGGTCAGGCGTGCACGTGTAGTATCCGTTTGGCAGGTTTGGAATGAAGGTCACGGCCATGTTCGCAGCCTTTCGCAGCTATCACAGGCGCGGCGCCCCTGATCATGCAAGATTAGCAGCGGCCGCCAGGATAGCTTCGACCACGCAACCCAAATAAGCGGGCTCCCATTGGTTTATTTCAACCGCCGAGCAGCCCCGCTGAGGCTCATGCGAGCTCCTCTCCTACCCGCGGCCGGAATCACGCACCTGAGCACCACATCGTGGTGCACCACCCGCACCCGCACCCGCACCCGCACCCGCACCCGCACCCGCACCCGCACCCGCACCCACACCCGCACCCGCACCCGCACCCGCACCCGCACCCGCACCCGCACCCGCACCCGCACCCGCACCCGCACCCGCACCCGCACCCGCACCCGCACCCACACCCGCACCCGCACCCGCACCCGCACCCGCACCCGCACCCGCACCCGCACCCGCACCCGCACCCGCACCCGCACCCGCACCCGCACCCGCACCCGCACCCGCACCCGCACCCGCACCCGCACCCGCACCCGCACCCGCACCCGCACCCGCACCCGCACCCGCACCCGCACCCGCACCCGCACCCGCACCCGCACCCGCACCCGCACCCGCACCCGCACCCGCACCCGCACCCGCACCCGCACCCGCACCCGCACCCGCACCCGCACCCGCACCCGCACCCGCACCCGCACCCGCACCCGCACCCGCACCCGCACCCGCACCCGCACCCGCACCCGCACCCGCACCCGCACCCGCACCCGCACCCGCACCCGCACCCGCACCCGCACCCGCACCCGCACCCGCACCCGCACCCGCACCCGCACCCGCACCCGCACCCGCACCCGCACCCGCACCCGCACCCGCACCCGCACCCGCACCCGCACCCGCACCCGCACCCGCACCCGCACCCGCACCCGCACCCGCACGCGCACCCACACGCGCACCCACACGCGCACGCGCACGCGCACGCGCACGCGCACGCGCACCCGCACCCGCACCCGCACCCGCACCCGCACCCGCACCCGCACCCGCACCCGCACCCGCACCCGCACCCGCACCCGCACCCGCACCCGCACCCGCACCCGCACCCGCACCCGCACCCGCACCCGCACCCGCACCCGCACCCGCACCCGCACCCGCACCCGCACCCGCACCCGCACCCGCACCCGCACCCGCACCCGCACCCGCACCCGCACCCGCACCCGCACCCGCACCCGCACCCGCACCCGCACCCGCACCCGCACCCGCACCCGCACCCGCACCCGCACCCGCACCCGCACCCGCACCCGCACCCGCACCCGCACCCGCACCCGCACCCGCACCCGCACCCGCACCCGCACCCGCACCCGCACCCGCACCCGCACCCGCACCCGCACCCGCACCCGCACCCGCACCCGCACCCGCACCCGCACCCGCACCCGCACCCGCACCCGCACCCGCACCCGCACCCGCACCCGCACCCGCACCCGCACCCGCACCCGCACCCGCACCCGCACCCGCACCCGCACCCGCACCCGCACCCGCACCCGCACCCGCACCCGCACCCGCACCCGCACCCGCACCCGCACCCGCACCCGCACCCGCACCCGCACCCGCACCCGCACCCGCACCCGCACCCGCACCCGCACCCGCACCCGCACCCGCACCCGCACCCGCACCGCACCCGCACCCGCACCCGCACCCGCACCCGCACCCGCACCCGCACCCGCACCCGCACCCGCACCCGCACCCGCACCCGCACCCGCACCCGCACCCGCACCCGCACCCGCACCCGCACCCGCACCCGCACCCGCACCCTCACCCGCACCCGCACCCGCACCCGCACCCGCACCCGCACCCGCACCCGCACCCGCACCCGCACCCGCACCCGCACCCGCACCCGCACCCGCACCCGCACCCGCACCCGCACCGCACCCGCACCCGCACCCGCACCCGCACCCGCACCCGCACCCGCACCCGCACCCGCACCCGCACCAGCACCGCACCCGCACCCGCACCCGCACCCGCACCCGCACCCGCACCCGCACCCGCACCCGCACCCGCACCCGCACCCGCACCCGCACCCGCACCCGCACCCGCACCCGCACCCGCACCCGCACCCGCACCCGCACCCGCACCCGCACCCGCAACCGCACCCGCACCCGCACCCGCACCCGCACCCGCACCCGCACCCGCACCCGCACCCGCACCCGCACCCGCACCCGCACCCGCACCCGCACCCGCACCCGCACCCGCACCCGCACCCGCACCCGCACCCGCACCCGCACCCGCACCCGCACCCGCACCCGCACCCGCACCCGCACCCGCACCCGCACCCGCACCCGCACCCGCACCCGCACCCGCACCCGCACCCGCACCCGCACCCGCACCCGCACCCGCACCCGCACCCGCACCCGCACCCGCACCCGCACCCGCACCCGCACCCGCACCCGCACCCGCACCCGCACCCGCACCCGCACCCGCACCCGCACCCGCACCCGCACCCGCACCCGCACCCGCACCCGCACCCGCACCCGCACCCGCACCCGCACCCGCACCCGCACCCGCACCCGCACCCGCACCCGCACCCGCACCCGCACCCGCACCCGCACCCGCACCCGCACCCGCACCCGCACCCGCACCCGCACCCGCACCCGCACCCGCACCCGCACCCGCACCCGCACCCGCACCGGCACCGGCACCCGCACCCGCACCCGCACCCGCACCCGCACCCGCACCCGCACCCGCACCCGCTCCCGCACCCGCACCCGCACCCGCACCCGCACCCGCACCCGCACCCGCACCCGCACCCGCACCCGCACCCGCACCCGCACCCGCACCCGCACCCGCACCCGCACCCGCACCCGCACCCGCACCCGCACCCGCACCCGCACCCGCACCCGCACCCGCACCCGCACCCGCACCCGCACCCGCACCCGCACCCGCACCCGCACCCGCACCCGCACCCGCACCCGCACCCGCACCCGCACCCGCACCCGCACCCGCACCCGCACCCGCACCCGCACCCGCACCCGCACCCGCACCCGCACCCGCACCCGCACCCGCACCCGCACCCGCACCCGCACCCGCACCCGCACCCGCACCCGCACCCGCACCCGCACCCGCACCCGCACCCGCACCCGCACCCGCACCCGCACCCGCACCCGCACCCGCACCCGCACCCGCACCCGCACCCGCACCCGCACCCGCACCCGCACCCGCACCCGCACCCGCACCCGCACCCGCACCCGCACCCGCACCCGCACCCGCACCCGCACCCGCACCCGCACCCGCACCCGCACCCGCACCCGCACCCGCACCCGCACCCGCACCCGCACCCGCACCCGCACCCGCACCCGCACCCGCACCCGCACCCGCACCCGCACCCGCACCCGCACCCGCACCCGCACCCGCACCCGCACCCGCACCCGCACCCGCACCCGCACCCGCACCCGCACCCGCACCCGCACCCGCACCCGCACCCGCACCCGCACCCGCACCCGCACCCGCACCCGCACCCGCACCCGCACCCGCACCCGCACCCGCACCCGCACCCGCACCCGCACCCGCACCCGCACCCGCACCCGCACCCGCACCCGCACCCGCACCCGCACCCGCACCCGCACCCGCACCCGCACCCGCACCCGCACCCGCACCCGCACCCGCACCCGCACCCGCACCCGCACCCGCACCCGCACCCGCACCCGCACCCGCACCCGCACCCGCACCCGCACCCGCACCCGCACCCGCACCCGCACCCGCACCCGCACCCGCACCCGCACCCGCACCCGCACCCGCACCCGCACCCGCACCCGCACCCGCACCCGCACCCGCACCCGCACCCGCACCCGCACCCGCACCCGCACCCGCACCCGCACCCGCACCCGCACCCGCACCCGCACCCGCACCCGCACCCGCACCCGCACCCGCACCCGCACCCGCACCCGCACCCGCACCCGCACCCGCACCCGCACCCGCACCCGCACCCGCACCCGCACCCGCACCCGCACCCGCACCCGCACCCGCACCCGCACCCGCACCCGCACCCGCACCCGCTCCCGCACCCGCACCCGCACCCGCACCCGCACCCGCACCCGCACCCGCACCCGCACCCGCACCCGCACCCGCACCCGCACCCGCACCCGCACCCGCACCCGCACCCGCACCCGCACCCGCACCCGCACCCGCACCCGCACCCGCACCCGCACCCGCACCCGCACCCGCACCCGCACCCGCACCCGCACCCGCACCCGCACCCGCACCCGCACCCGCACCCGCACCCGCACCCGCACCCGCACCCGCACCCGCACCCGCACCCGCACCCGCACCCGCACCCGCACCCGCACCCGCACCCGCACCCGCACCCGCACCCGCACCCGCACCCGCACCCGCACCCGCACCCGCACCCGCACCCGCACCCGCACCCGCACCCGCACCCGCACCCGCACCCGCACCCGCACCCGCACCCGCACCCGCCCCCGCACCCGCACCCGCACCCGCACCCGCACCCGCACCCGCACCCGCACCCGCACCCGCACCCGCACCCGCACCCGCACCCGCACCCGCACCCGCACCCGCACCCGCACCCGCACCCGCACCCGCACCCGCACCCGCACCCGCACCCGCACCCGCACCCGCACCCGCACCCGCACCCGCACCCGCACCCGCACCCGCACCCGCACCCGCACCCGCACCCGCACCCGCACCCGCACCCGCACCCGCACCCGCACCCGCACCCGCACCCGCACCCGCACCCGCACCCGCACCCGCACCCGCACCCGCACCCGCACCCGCACCCGCACCCGCACCCGCACCCGCACCCGCACCCGCACCCGCACCCGCACCCGCACCCGCACCCGCACCCGCACCCGCACCCGCACCCGCACCCGCACCCGCACCCGCACCCGCACCCGCACCCGCACCCGCACCCGCACCCGCACCCGCACCCGCACCCGCACCCGCACCCGCACCCGCACCCGCACCCGCACCCGCACCCGCACCCGCACCCGCACCCGCACCCGCACCCGCACCCGCACCCGCACCCGCACCCGCACCCGCACCCGCACCCGCACCCGCACCCGCACCCGCACCCGCACCCGCACCCGCACCCGCACCCGCACCCGCACCCGCACCCGCACCCGCACCCGCACCCGCACCCGCACCCGCACCCGCACCCGCACCCGCACCCGCACCCGCACCCGCACCCGCACCCGCACCCGCACCCGCACCCGCACCCGCACCCGCACCCCGCACCCGCACCCGCACCCGCACCCGCACCCGCACCCGCACCCGCACCCGCACCCGCACCCGCACCCGCACCCGCACCCGCACCCGCACCCGCACCCGCACCCGCACCCGCACCCGCACCCGCACCCGCACCCGCACCCGCACCCGCACCGCACCCGCACCCGCACCCGCACCCGCACCCGCACCCCGCACCCGCACCCGCACCCGCACCCGCACCCGCACCCGCACCCGCACCCGCACCGCACCCGCACCCGCACCCGCACCCGCACCCGCACCCGCACCCGCACCCGCACCCGCGACCGCACCCGCACCCGCACCCGCACCCGCACCCGCACCCGCACCCGCACCCGCACCCGCACCCGCACCCGCACCCGCACCCGCACGCCCCGCACCGCACCCGCACCCGCACCCGCACCCGCACCCGCACCCGCACCGCACCCGCACCCGCACCCGCACCCGCACCCGCACCCGCACCCGCACCCGCACCCGCACCACCGCACCCGCACCCGCACCCCGCACCCGCACCCGCACCCGCACCCGCACTCCGCACCCGCACCCGCACCCGCACCCGCACCCGCACCCGCACCCGCACCCGCACCCGCACCCCGCACCCGCACCCGCACCCGCACCCGCACCCACGCACCCGCACCCGCACCCGCACCCGCACCCGCACCCGCACCCGCACCCGCAACCGCACCCCGCACCCGCACCCGCACCCGCACCCGCACCCGCACCCGCACCCGCACCCGCACCCGCACCCGCACCCGCACCCGCACCCCCACCCGCCCCCCCACCCGCACACGGACCCGCACCGCACCCGCACCCGCACCCGCACCCGCACCCGCACCCGCACCCGCACCCGCACCCGCACCCGCACCCGCACCCGCACCCGCACCCGCACACTGAGCCGCACCCGCACCCGCACCCGCACCCGCACCCGCACCCGCACCCGCACCCGCACCCGCACCCGCACCCGCACCCGCACCCGCACCACGCACCCGCACCCCGCACCCGCACCCGCACCCGCACCCGCACCCGCACCCGCACCCGCACCCGCACCCGCACCCGCACCCGCACCCGCACCCGCACCCGCACCCGCACCCGCACCCGCACCCGCACCGCACCCGCACCCGCACCCGCACCCGCACCCGCACCCGCACCCGCACCCGCACCCGCACCCGCACCCGCACCCGCACCCGCACCCGCACCCGCACCCGCACCCGCACCCGCACCCGCACCCGCACCCGCACCCGCACCCGCACCCGCACCCCCCCCCGCACCCGCACCCGCACCCGCACCCGCACCCGCACCCGCACCCGCACCCGCAGCGCACCCGCCCCCGCCCCCGCACCCGCACCCGCACCCGCACCCGCACCCGCACCCGCACCCGCACCCGCACCCGCACCCGCACCCGCACCCCACCCGCACCCGCACCCGCACCCCGCACCCGCACCCGCACCCGCACCCGCACCCGCACCCGCACCCGCACCCGCACCCGCACCCGCACCCGCACCCGCACCCGCACCCGCACCCGCACCCGCACCCGCACCCGCACCCGCACCCGCACCCGCACCCGCACCCGCACCCGCACCCGCACCCCGCACCCGCACCCGCACCCGCACCCGCACCCGCACCCGCACCGCACCCGCACCCGCACGCGCACGCGCACCCGCACCCGCACCCGCACCCGCACCCGCACCCGCACCCGCACCCGCACCCGCACCCGCACCCGCACCCGCACCCGCACCCGCACCCGCACCCGCACCCGCACCCGCACCCGCACCCGCCCACGCCGCACCCGCACCCGCACCCGCACCGCACCCGCACCCGCACCCGCACCCGCACCCGCACCCGCACCCGCACCCGCACCCGCACCCGCACCCGCACCCGCACCCGCACCCGCACCCGCACCCGCACCCGCACCCGCACCCGCACCCGCACCCGCACCCGCACCCGCACCCGCACCCGCACCCGCTCCCGCACCCGACCCCGCACCCGCCCCCGCACCCGCACCCGCACCCGCACCCGCACCCGCACCCGCACCCGCACCCGCACCCCCGCACCCGCACCCGCACCCGCACCCGCACCCGCACCCGCACCCGCACCCGCACCCGCACCCGCACCCGCACCCGCACCCCCACCCGCACCCGCACCCGCACCCGCACCCGCACCCGCACCCGCCCCCGCACCCGCACCCGCACCCGCACCCGCACCCGCACCCGCACCCGCACCCGAACCGCACCAGCACCGGCACCCGCACCCGCACCCGCACCCGCACCCGCACCCGCACCCGCACCCGCACCCGCACCCGCACCCGCACCCGCACACGCACCCGCACCCGCACCCGCACCCGCACCCGCACCCGCACCCGCCCCCGCACCCGCACCCGCACCCGCACCCGCACCCGCACCCGCACCCGCACCCGCACCCGCACCCGCACCCGCACCCGCACCCGCACCCGCACCCGCACCCGCACCCGCACCCGCACCCGCACCCGCACCCGCACCCGCACCCGCACCCGCACCCGCACCCGCACCCGCACCCGCACCCGCACCCGCACCCGCACCCGCACCCGCACCCGCACCCGCACCCGCACCCGCACCGGCACCCGCACCCGCACCCGCACCCGCACCCGCACCCGCACCCGCACCCGCACCCGCACCCGCACCCGCACCCGCACCCGCACCCGCACCCGCACCCGCACCCGCACCCGCCCCCGCACCCGCACCCGCACCCGCACCCGCACCCGCACCCGCACCCGCACCCGCACCCGCACCCGCACCCGCACCCCCACCCGCACCCGCACCCGCACCCGCACCCGCACCCGCACCCGCACCCGCACCCGCACCCGCACCCGCACCCGCACCCGCACCCGCACCCGCACCCGCACCCGCACCCGCACCCGCACCCGCACCCGCACCCGCACCCGCACCCGCACCCGCACCCGCACCCGCACCCGCACCACCACCCGCACCCGGACCCCCACCCGCACCCCCGCACCCCCACCCGCCCCCGCACCCGCACCCGCACCCGCACCCGCACCCGCACCCGCACCAGCACCCGCACCCGCACCCGCACCCGCACCCGCACCCGCACCCGCACCCGCACCCGCACCCGCACCCGCACCCGCCCCCGCACCCGCACCCGCACCCGCACCCGCACCCGCACCCGCACCCGCACCCGCACCCGCACCCGCACCCGCACCCGCACCACCGCACCCGCACCCGCACCCGCACCCGCACCCGCACCCGCACCCGCACCCGCACCCGCACCCGCACCCGCACCCGCACCCGCACCCGCACCCGCACCCGCACCCCCACCCGCACCCGCACCCGCACCCGCACCCGCACCCGCACCCGCACCCGCACCCGCACCCGCACCCGCACCCCGCACACCGCACCCGCACCCGCACCCGCACCCGCACCCGCACCCGCACCCGCACCCGCACCCGCACCCGCACCCGCACCCGCACCCGCACCCGCACCCGCACCCGCACCCGCACCCGCACCCGCACCCGCACCCGCACCCGCACCCGCACCCGCACCCGCCCCCGCCCCCGCCCCCGCCCCCGCACCCGCACCCGCACCCGCACCCGCACCCGCACCCGCACCCGCACCCGCACCCGCACCCGCACCCGCACCCGCACCCGCACCCGCCCCCGCACCCGCACCCGCACCCGCACCCGCACCCGCACCCGCACCCGCACCCGCACCCGCACCCGCACCCGCACCCCGCACCCGCACCCGCACCCGCACCCGCACCCGCACACCGCACCCGCACCCGCACCCGCACCCGCACCCGCACCCGCACCCGCACCCCGCACCCGCACGCCCGCACCCGCACCCGCACCCGCACCCGCACCCGCACACCCGCACCCGCACCCGCCCCCCCACCCGCACCCGCCCCCGCACCCGCACCCGCACCCGCACCCGCACCCGCACCCGCACCCGCACCCGCACCCGCACCCGCACCCGCACCCGCACCCGCACCCCCGCACCCGCACCCGCACCCGCACCCGCACCCCGCACCCGCACCCGCACCCGCCCACCCGCACCCGCACCCGCACCCGCACCCGCACCCGCACGCACCCGCACCCGCACACCGCACCCGCACCCGCCACCCGCACCCGCACCCGCACCCGCACCCGCACCCGCACCCGCACCCGCACCCGCACACCACCGCACCCGCACCCGCACCCGCACCCGCACGCACCCGCACCCGCACCCGCACCCGCACCCGCACCACGCACCCGCACCCGCACCCGCACCCGCACCCGCACACCCGCACCCGCACCCGCACCCCGCACCCGCAC
Source organism: Pleodorina starrii (assembly GCA_030267565.1). Classification (NCBI taxonomy): domain Eukaryota; kingdom Viridiplantae; phylum Chlorophyta; class Chlorophyceae; order Chlamydomonadales; family Volvocaceae; genus Pleodorina; species Pleodorina starrii. The sequence continues at coordinate 25,074 of BRXU01000019.1, read as the reverse complement.
CCGCACCCGCACCCGCACCCGCACCCGCACCCGCACCCGCACCCGCCACCGCAACCGCAACCGCACCCGCACACGCACCCGCACCCGCACCACGCACCCGCACCCGCACCCCCGCACACCGCACCCGCACACCGCACCCGCACCCGCACCACCGCACCCGCACCCGCACCCGCACCCGCACCCGCACCCGCACCCGCACCCGCACACCCGCACCCGCCCCCGCCCCACCACCCGCACCCGCACCCGCACCCGCACCCGCACCCGCACCCGCACCCGCACCCGCACCCGCACCCGCACCCGCACCCGCCCCCGCACCCCCACCCGCCCCCGCACCCGCACCCGCACCCCCCGCACCCGCACCCGCACCCGCACCCGCACCCGCACCCGCACCCGCACCCGCACCCGCACCCGCACACCGCACCCGCACCCCGCACCCGCACCCGCACCCGCACCCGCACCCGCACCCTCACCCGCACCCGCACCCGCACCCGCACCCGCACCCGCACCCGCACCCGCACCCGCGCCCGAACCCGACCCAGCACCCGCACCCGCACCCGCACCCGCACCCGCACCCGCACACCGCACCCGCACCCGCACACCCGCACCCGCACCCGCACCCGCACCCGCACCCGCACCCGCACCCGCACCCGCACCCGCCACCGCACCCCCACCCGCACCCGCACCCGCACCCGCACCCGCACCCGCACCCGCACCCGCACCCGCACCCGCACCCGCACCCGCACCCGCACCCGCACCCGCACCCGCACCCGCACCCGCACCCGCACCCGCACCCGCACCCGCACCCGCACCCGCACCCGCACCCGCACCCGCACCCGCACCCGCACCCGCACCCGCACCCGCACCCGCACCCGCACACGCACCCGCACCCGCACCCGCACCCGCACCCGCACCCGCACCCGCACCCGCACCCGCACCCGCACCCGCACCCGCACCCCGCACCCGCACCACGCACCCGCACCCGCACCCGCACCCGCACCCGCACCCGCACCCGCACCCGCACCCGCACCCGCACACCGCACCCGCACCCGCACCCGCACGCCGCACCCGCACCCGCACACGCACCCGCACCCGCACCCGCACCCGCACCCGCACCCGCACCCGCACCCGCACCCGCACCCGCACCCGCACCCGCACCCGCACCCGCACCCGCACCCGCACCCCGCCACCCGCACCCGCACCCGCACCCGCACCCGCACCCGCACCCGCACCCGCACCCACGCACCCGCACCCCGCACCCGCACCCGCCACCCGCACCCGCACCCGCACCCGCACCCGCACCCGCACCCGCACCCGCACCCGCACCCGCACCCGCACCCGCACCCGCACCCGCACCCGCACCCGCACCCGCACCCGCACCGCACCCGCACCCGCACCCGCACCCGCACCCGCACCCGCACCCGCACCCGCACCCGCAACCGCACCCGCACCCGCACCCGCACACCGCACCCGCACCCGCACCCGCACCCGCACCCGCACCCGCACCCGCACCCGCACCCGCACACCGCACCCGCACCCGCACCCGCACCCCGCACCCGCACCCCGCACCCGCACCCGCACCCGCACCCGCACACGCACCCGCACCCGCACCCGCACCCGCACCCGCACCCGCACCCGCACCCGCACCACGCACCCGCACCCGCACCCGCACCCGCACCCGCACCCGCACCCGCACCCGCACCGCACCCGCACACGCACCCGCACACGCACCCGCACCCGCACCCGCACCCGCTCCCGCACCCGCACCCGCACCCGCACCCGCACCCGCACCCGCACCCGCACCCGCACCCGCCCCCGCACCCGCACCCGCACCCGCACCCGCACCCGCACCCGCACCCGCACCCCACCCGCACCCGCACCCGCACACCGCACCCGCACCCGCACCCGCACCCGCACCCGCACCCGCACCCGCACCCGCACCCGCACCCGCACCCGCACCCGCACACCGCACCCGCACCCGCACCCGCACCCGCACCCGCACCCGCACCCGCACCCGCACCCGCACCCGCACCCGCACCACGCACCCGCACCCGCACCCGCACCCGCACCCGCACCCGCACCCGCACCCGCACCCGCACCCGCACACGCACCCGCACCCGCACCCGCACCCGCACCCGCACCCGCACCACCGCACCCGCACCCCGCACCCGCACCCGCACCCGCACCCGCCACCCGCACCCGCACCCGCACCCGCACCCGCACCCGCACCCGCACCCGCACCCGCACCCGCACCCGCAACCGCACCCGCACCCGCACCCGCACCCGCACCCGCACCCGCACCCGCACCCGCACCCGCACACGCTACCGCACCCGCACCCGCACCCGCACCCGCACCCGCACCCGCACCCGCACCCGCACCCGCACCCGCACACCGCACCCGCACCCGCACCCGCACCCGCACCCGCACCCGCACCCGCACCCGCACCCGCACCCGCACCCGCACCCCGCACCCGCACCCGCACCCGCACCCGCACACCGCACCCGCACCCGCACCCGCACCCGCACCACCGCACCCGCACCCGCACCCGCACCCCGCACCCGCACCCGCACCCGCACCCGCACCCGCACACCGCACTCTCACCCGCACCCGCACCCGCACCCGCACCCGCACCCGCACCCGCACCCGCACCCGCACCCGCACCCGCACCCGCACCCGCACCCGCACCCGCACCCGCACCAGCACCGTCACCCGGCCCCGCACCCGCACCCGCACCCGCACCCGCACCCGCACCCGCACCCGCACCCGCACCCGCACCCGCACCCGCACCCGCACCCGCACCCGCCCCCGCACCCGCACCCGCACCCGCACCCGCACCCGCACCCGCACCCGCACCCGCACCCGCACCCGCACCCGCACCCGCACCCGCACCCGCACCCGCACCGCACCCGCACCCGCACCCGCACCCGCACCCGCACCCGCACCCGCACCCGCACCCCGACCCGCACCCGCACCCGCACCCGCACCCGCACCCGCACCCGCACCCGCACCCGCACCCGCACCCGCACCCGCACCCGCACCCGCACCCGCACCCGCACCCGCACCCGCACCCGCACCCGCACCCGCACCCGCACCCGCACCCGCACCCGCACCCGCACCCGCACGCGCACGCGCACCCGCACCCGCACCCGCACCCGCACGCGCACGCGCACACGCACGCGCACCCGCACCCGCACGCGCACGCGCACGCGCACCCGCACGTGCACCCGCACCCGCACCCGCACCCGCACCCGCACCCGCACCCGCACACGCACACGCACACGCACACGCACCCGCACCCGCACCCGCACCACGCACCCGCACCCGCACCCGCACCCGCACCCGCACCCGCACCCGCACACCCGCCCCCGCACCCGCACCCGCACCCGCACCCGCACCCGCACCCGCACCCGCACCCGCACCCGCACCCGCACCCGCACCCGCACCCGCACCCGCACCCGCACCCGCACCCGCACCCGCACACGCACACGCACCCGCACCCGCACCCGCACCCGCACCCGCACCCGCACCCGCACCCGCACCCGCACCCGCACCCGCACCCGCACCCGCACCCGCACACCCGCACCCGCACCCGCACCCGCACCCGCACACGCACACGCACACGCACACGCACCCGCACCCGCACCCGCACCCGCACCCGCACCCGCACCCGCACCCGCACCCGCACCCGCACCCGCACCCGCACCCGCACCCGCACCCGCACCCGCACCCGCACCCGCACCCGCACCCGCACCCGCACCCGCACCCGCACCCGCACCCGCACCCGCACCCCGCACCCGCACCCGCACCCGCACCCGCACCCGCACCCGCACCCGCACCCGCACCCGCACCCGCACCCGCACCCGCACCCGCACCGCACACGCACACGCTCCCGCAACCGCACCCGCACCCGCACCCGCACCCGCACCCGCACCCGCACCCGCACACCCGCACCCGCACCCGCACCCCGCACCCGCACCCGCACCCGCACCCGCACCCGCACCCGCACACCGCACCCGCACCCGCACCCGCACCCGCTCACCGCACCCGCACCCGCACCCGCACCCGCACCCGCACCCGCACCCGCACCCGCACCCGCACACCGCACCCGCACCCGCACCCGCACCCGCACCCGCACCCGCACCCGCACCCGCACCCGCACCCGCACCCGCACCCGCACCCGCCACCGCCCCCGCACCCGCACCCGCAACCGCACCCGCACCACGCACCCGCACCCGCACCCGCACCCGCACCCGCACCCGCACCCCGCACCCGCACCCGCACCCGCACCCGCACACCGCACCCCGCACCCGCACCCGCACCCGCACACCGCACCCGCACCCGCACCCGCACACCGCACCCGCACCCGCTCCCGCACCCGCCCCCGCACCCGCACCCGCACCCGCACCCGCACCCGCACCCGCACCCGCACCCGCACCCGCACCCGCACCCGCACCCGCACCCGCACCCGCACCGCACCCGCACCCGCACCCGCACCCGCACCCGCACCCGCACCCGCAACCGCACACGCACACGCACACGCACCCGCACCCGCACACCGCACCCGCACCCGCACACGCACACGCACCCGCACCCGCACCCGCACACCGCACCCGCACCCGCACCCGCACCCGCACCCGCACCCGCACCCGCACACCGCACCCGCACCCGCACCCGCACCCGCACCCGCACCCGCACCCGCACCCGCACCCGCACCGCACCCCCACCCGCACCCGCACCCGCACCCGCACACGCACCCGCACCCGCACCCGCACCCGCACCCGCACCCGCACCACGCACCCGCACCCGCACCCGCACCACCGCACCCGCACCCGCACCCGCACCCGCACACCCGCACCCGCACCCGCACCCGCACCCGCACCCGCACCGCACCCGCACCCGCACCCGCACCCGCACCCGCACCCGCACCCGCACCCGCACCCGCACCCGCACCCGCACCCGCACCCGCACCCGCACCCGCACCCGCACCCGCACCCGCACCCGCACCCGCACACCGCACCCGCACCCGCACCCGCACCCGCACCCGCACCCGCACACCGCACCCGCACCCGCACCCGC
>BRXU01000019.1:0-10000 GCA_030267565.1 Pleodorina starrii | reverse complement strand
CACACGACCACGCACACGCACACGCACACGCACACGCACACGCACACGCACACGCACACGCACACGCACACGCACACGCACACGCACACGCACACGCACGCGCACGCACACGCACACGCACACGCACACGCACACGCACACGCACGCACACGCACACGCACACGCACACGCACACGCACACGCACACGCACACGCACACGCACACGCACACGCACACGCACACGCACACGCACACGCACACGCACACGCACGCACACGCACACGCACACGCACACGCACACGCACACGCACACGCACAAGCACACGCACACGCACACGCACACGCACACGCACACGCACACGCACACGCACACGCACACGCACACGCACACGCACACGCACACGCACACGCACACGCACACGCACACGCACACGCACACGCACACGCACACGCACACGCACACGCACACGCACACGCACACGCACACGCACACGCACACGCACACGCACACGCACACGCACACGCAAACGCACACGCACACGCACACGCACACGCACACGCACACCGACACGCACACGCACACGCACACGCACACGCACACGCACACGCACACGCACACGCACACGCACACGCACACGCACACGCAAACGCACAAGCACACGCACACGCACACGCACACGCACACGCACACGCACACGCACACGCACACGCACACGCACACGCACACGCACACGCACACGCAACACGCACACGCACACGCACACGCAAGCACGACGCACCCGCACCCGCACACGCACCCGCACACGCACACGCACACGCACACGCACACGCACACGCACACGCACACGCACACGCACACGCACACGCACACGCACACGCACACGCACACGCACACGCACACGCACACGCACACGCACACGCACACGCACACGCACACGCACACGCACACGCACACGCACACGCACACGCACACGCACACGCACACGCACACGCACACGCACACGCACACGCACACGCACCGACTCAACTGCCACAGGAGGTGACGGGTCTCGTCGGTCGAGGACATCACCGCTCCGGCCCGCTGCATGAATGTGTTGGTTTTAAAGTGGACCAAGAGGATAGCATCTTCCACTGATGCTGGAAACCTCCACGCATGACCCACTGTGGGTTACGTTGGGTGGTTTGCATCGGGGTTGGACTCTGTCCGGTACGCGGACTCCCCCCCCCCCCGAACGTAGCAGCGAAGCTAAGCGAGGAAGGTGCTGGCTATGACGCGCAGCGCGAGTAAACAGCTACCGATCCTGAAAGACAGCGAGGCTAGACCCTGCAACTGTCCTGCGACTATCCGTCCTGCGACTATCCGGCCGGCACGGAAGCCTGACGCCGGTCGCAATGCAACAACTACGGGTTTCAACCCACCGCACAAACGAGGGTGTACGGCGCCTCTAAACGGCTAGTCGTCTATCTAGCGAGGCGCTCGCGGCCTAGCATGCACAAGTCAAGGCGCGCTATCGTCCGGCATAAGAGCTTCGCGCCCGTCTCGCGGAGGTCGCCAAGATCCAATTCCGAATACGCGGTTTGTTCGGAGTCTGCTGCTCTGGAATCCGAGGTCTGCGTTCGCACAATGTCGTGCCGTCCTGCGCCAGTGGCGCCCAGCCCAAGCACGCGCGCGCGATACTTCACTCTCCCCAAGGCAATAGCACCGAAGAAACACTCCAGTGCGCCTTTTCCAAGCGCGGCCAGTGCGGCCCAAACTGCGCCACCGTGGCGTCTACGTCCCAACGTCCGAGGACACTCACGCGAGAGCCCCCCCCCCCGAAGGAACACCCCTGCAACCTGCGTTAGGCAAGGCGGTTAGCCGCCTTCCCGCCGGGACTAAGCCCGGAGCCCTGTCTCCCCCCCAGCCGCAAGGCGGCGATCTGCCGGGGCGAAAAAGTCACACAACGCGCCACGCGGCGCCGCCCCGGAAGGTTCAGTTCCTCTAGTCGCGCGCGTGCGCAGTTCGACGGCCTGTTCAGGGCCAAGCGACCCTTCGCGAATCACCAACCAGGTAAAAGGTCCCCTTGCCGCGTACAAGCGGTCTTCCAACCCCCTCGCTGAGTACCGGCCGTGAGGCACGCCAGCAAACACTGCACTAAGCCCCCAATCATCCAGTCACCAGCAGGCGGTTGACCGCGGTGATGCCCATCGGCTCAGCCGACCCCTCGTCCCACTTGACGAGAAAGTAGTGGGGCCTAGCCATGGGCTCCGCGATACCCGCAAACCGTGCCCCAAACCACTGACCTCGCCCGCTGCCTTCCCTGCCCCGTGTACACGACACGCTTGACCCGGACACCGTCGAGTGCTGCCGCTTCGCTCGTCCCGCCGCCGCGTGCGGCCGCGTTGGGGAACAGGGCCCGGCGCCGCCTGGGCAAGGCCATCTCTGGCCCCACCGGGGCCTCGCGCCTGAGCTTGACACACTCAGGGCAGACCCACTGTCCCGGCGGCACCGCGCTCAGCGGCGGGGACAGGCACTGCAGGCTGTCCCGCACGCATCGCACAGCAGCATGGCGCGCCTCATCTTCGGGCGACTCACAGACCTCGCAGGCGAGATCGGCGGTTGGCCGTTGCAGCCGTACGTCGACGATCGGATCAAGATCGGGCAGGTGGCACGGCACCAGCTGCTCTATCCTACGCCTAATTCGTCCCCCATCCACGCCCTAAACAACACTGCTACTCCCATGGCTCCGGACCCGCTCTACGCGCAGCACCTCGTCGTACACCGGCATCTGCAGAGTGTTGTGCACGCTGACCGGCGCACATACACGTAATCGCCCGGGGCGAACTCCACAGCCGGCGGCCGGTACTTGCCTGAGCGCACGTGCGCGTACCGGCGTGTGTCTCGGTGCTGGGCGATGAGCAGATTTGCCGCCGCGATGGGAGCATGCCGCTGCAGAAGTGCGGCGCGCTCTTGGAGCGCCGCCGCGTAAGCTCCCACCGGGCCGGCCAGCCCCAGCTGCTCCGCCATGCGCTCCCGCACACGGTACGACCGGCGGCACGCCGAACATGAGTTCGTATGGCGAGTACCGGGCGACGCCTGAGGCGAGCAGCGGTAGGCGAGCGCCAGCCAAGGCAGTTGAAGATCCCAATGTCCGTCCTCCCCGTGTCCTTGCAGGGGCTTGCGCAGCGCCGCCTTGACGGACCTGCCACCAGCCGTTCGGCGGCCCCGTCTGCTTGGGGTTGGCCCGCCGAGGTCAGCCGATGGTCGACGAAGCATTGCCGAATCAGCGCCGCGAAAGCCCCTTGGAACTCACCGCCGCGGTCGGTCACCACCTCGGCTGGGCCGAGAACCGGGCCACCAGCTTAGCAGGCCGCGGGACGTCTCGTCGGGGCTGCTTCTTCCTCAGGGCCCAAACTCCGCATGCTTGGTAAAGTGTTCAATGCACACCATGACGTAAGTATAGCCGAATGGCGCAGTCGGGGGCAGAGGTCCCGCCAGGTCCACGCCCCAGCGGTAGAACATGCCCCGTATGGCCAACGGGCTGCAGCTGGATAGTGCGCGCGACGCCGCCGCTGTTGGTCATGTCGCACAGCTTGCAGCTGCGCACGACCCGCTGGACGGTTTTTCGCATTCCATGCCACCAGTGACCCAGCTGCACCAGCGCCAAGGTCCGCCGTATGCCCAGGTGGGCCACCGCGTGCACTTGCCGCACGATGGCCTCCCGAGCGTCGGGCGGCGGGCAGACCCGCGTCGAGCCGTCACTGCAGGCCCTCAGCATTGGATCCCCCCGTCCACCGGTACAGCGCGGCCCGTCGGAGCACGCGCCGTTCCGGCCGCCCGTCGGTCACGACCCCCGCCGGCGCGCCCTGGAGGTGCGCCAACGTTGACGCGTCAAGCCACACGTCAGGGTCGGTCCCTTCCGCCAATGCGATCTCCTGCGCATCCACAGCCGAGGCAAGCCCAGCCGTGGCCATGACCACCGCCACGCCCAGGCGCCCGCTGTGTCAGCAAGGCGCAGGCCAGCGGCGTCAGCTCCTCATCCAGGCCGCCGCCGCGACCAGCGGACCGCCACAGCGGAAAACCGCTAAGGCCGGCAGCGGCGGCGCTGCCCTCCCGCCAGTCCCTGCCACCGACCCCGAGGCCGCTGGCCGCGCCCAGAAGAAATCGGCGGCGCCAGCTCGCTTTCCCCCCCCCCCGCGGTGAGGCCACGAGGTGCCGTGCCGCAGGATACTGCATGTCGTGCGGTGTGACGAACGCGCGGTGCAGCGCCATGCAGAAGGAGAGAGCGAACTGAAGACCGGCGGCGGGGATGACGTCTCCCGCAGCTCCGCTTTGTGTGCCGCGACGTCCGCAGCCAAAAGCCAGCCGCCACCGAGTAGGCGGCCGCAGTGACCCGGCTGGGAGTGCGGTTGGGCCCCGCCCGTAGCGGCGCGTCCGAGACCGAGGGCGGCGGTAACGCCACCCATGGCCGGCCCGGAATGTCGAGCGCCGCGTAAGGCGGGGCCATGACCGTGCCACGCCGCCGCGGGCTATGCCGGACCGGCAGTAGCGCGGCCAGGCTGCGGCCTCTGGTGGCCGCAGCTGAGCGAGGCCTGTGCTGGCAAGTGCACCGCGTTGGCGAGGTTAGTGTATAGGCAGCTCACCGGTGAACTGCCGCGCCAGTGACGGCGGGCGTTGAGAGGCGATGGCAAGCCCAGGGGCCAACCCGCCTCCGGCGCCGCGTCGATGCTGATGTGAGGGCCCTCAAGAAGGAAGGCCGGCGGCGGTAGACGCCTCTCTCTGCGATAGTGCTGCAGTCCCCCTAAGAAACTAACTACGTGCTGCGTGTCCAGGACGTGGATCCCCCCCAGCCCCAGCTGCCTACTACTAAACACACAGACGTGTCCCCCAAGCCCATTGCCTCGACGGCTGCCTTGCTGACGCTCCCCAGTGAAGAAGCTCCGTGGTGTGCTAAACTCGGGACTAGCCCCGAATCCCAAGCCCCTGCTGAAAGCTGCCCATCGTAATGCATCCCCCAAACAGGCACAAGTTGTGCCACCGCGCGCGCCGCTCGCGGCTGGGCGTCGCAATGACAGGTGCACGTAGCGCTGTATCTGAAAACCCAAACCCAGGCACGCGAGCAGGCCAGAAGCGAGGCCGCCCGGCAGCTCCAGAATCGTAACCCAGTGCCCCCCTACTGCTGCCGGAAAGAGGACGTGTTGAACAAGTGCTGTGTTGACTCCGAGAATCTCCCCCGTTCCAGCGCGGAGGCGCAGTGCAAGCGCCGGAACCGCACGCAGCGCCGTAGTGCGGCGGCTTCGTCGCGAACGAGCGCAACGGCAATGTGCAATGTAGTCTCGCCGGCGACCGGCGGCCCCGAGGGGCTGCCAGGCGCCGACACCCCGGCGGCAGGTTGCCCCGCCGCCAAGGCCTCCAGCTCGTCGTCGATCTCCAGCTCCGATGCCGCCATGACCGGCAGCCCCACACTGACCACACACACACCGCGTGCACGCAAAGATATGCAGCGCGTGCAGCGGGCACTGGCCAGCGAGGTGTGTCAGCGAGCGGCCCGACTGCCTCGGGGGCGGCGGCCAAGCTGGTGCCGGATCCTCCAGGTCATGACTGCACGAGAAACGCCGGGGCGAGGGCCGCTGAGCACCTGGCTACGGCTGCCAAGTGCGTGACGACCGCTGCCGGCGCCTGCGCGCCTTCCGGCGCAACGCGAGTATGCGTACAGCGGCCAGCTCGCGCCCGGGTACTGAACGAGCACGGGTGGCGGGCGCAGCGGGTCGCCCTCCTCGTCGACGCGTGCGCCAGTGCCGTCGTGTGCAGACGTGAGCGGGTGACGGCTGAGGGCGTCGGCGTTTTGGTGCAGCTTGCGGCCGGTGCGCCACGTCGAAGGCAAACGCCTGCAGCTGCAAGGCCCACGAGCGTACTGTGCCGGCAGGCCGTCTTGCTGAGACATGAGCCACAACAGGGCGCGTGGTCCGTGACGACGGTGAAAGTGGCGGGCCGCTAGGTAAGGGTAGAACATCTTGCACGCCCACACCACCGCCAGCAGCAGCTCGCCCTTATAGCTGTCATACCTACGTTCGTGCACGTTGAGCGATCTTGAGACTCGCCGCGCACAGGTACTCCTGTCCACTGTCGTCCAACTGCCCGAGGATGCCGCTGATGCCACGGCCCGAGAAGTCCGTATGCAGGATAAGCGGCCGGTCCGGCTGGACCCGCCGCAACACCGGCCGTCCATCTGGGTGTAGATCCGCTTGAGTTCGTCCAGCGCTGCCTGTTGCTCCGGCCCCCACGAGCTGGGCTGCCACACTTAATTGGTGCTCGTCAACGGGTTGAGTGGCGCGGTGATGTCCAGCGAAGTGCGGAACAAGCCCCCGGTAATACGGGAACATGCCCAGCAGCCGCCGTACAGCCGCCGACGAGTTCGGCGGCTCCAGCGCCAGCAGCGCCTCCACCTTGGGCGCGCCGTCGGCGACCGGCCCTGCGCCGACACCATGAAGCCAGGATATCCACAGCGTCCCGCCCCACCAGCGTCTTCTCGGGTGGAGCCCGGATGCCAATCTCCCGCAGCATGGCGATCACCCGAGCTAGGTGCTCAAGGTGCTGCTCCGTCCGGCTGCAGATAAGCAAGTCGTCCACATAGCAGACGACGAACTCCTCCAGCCCGTGCTTGCGGATGGCGTGGTCCATGACGCGCTGGAAGTGGGCGGTGGCATTCCGCAGGCCGTACACCAGGCGCTTGTACTGCATCAGCCGCCCGGCGCCACCAGAAGCTGGTGCGCTCCCGGTGCTCGGGCGCCAGCGGGATCTGCAGGAACGCGGCCCGGCAGTCCATCTTGGTCAGCCACGTAGCATCGCCCACTTGCTGGAAAAAGCTGCTCTGGCAGCGGCGATAGGTAGGTCAGGCAGCGTGGCGGCGTTGAGCTCGCGCGCGTCCTGGTAAAACCGCCGCTGCGTCCAGGTGCCGTCCGCCGCACGCTTGGGCGGCAGGGTGGAGTTCATGGCGAAGGAGCTTGAGCGGCTCTCCTCGATGATCCCGGCTTCCAGCAGCTCCTGGCAGGCTGCGTCCATGGCGGCGTACTCCTCCGCGCTGTGGGAGCGCGGGCGCTGGTTAGATCGGCCGCTGATGCGCCAGCTCGATGCGGGCAGGCCCTACGTCGCCGTGGTACTCGCCCAGATCCCGCATGCTGCGCGCGAAGATGTCGTCGTTGCGACCCACCAGGTCCAGGAACCGCCGCTCAGCTCCGGAGTCATCTCGCTGCGCTGGCACAGCAGCCACTTGCCTGGCGTGACCTCGTATTTCGCCTCGGGTGGGAGCATGTGCTTCCCCTCGCGTGAAGTCTGCCGGCTGTAGCAGCCCGTCGTCATACTCGCTGTCGCTGTCGCTATCCAAAGCCCGGCATCCAGGCGGCGGGTCCCGCATCCCCGCCGCTTCGGCGGCGCTCATAAGGAGCCGCCGCCCCACCGCGAGAGGGGGCGGCTGTGGAAGTGCGGGCGCCGCTGTGCTCGCGGCTAGTGGTGCGACACCGCCGCCCAGGGACGGCAAGCGAGCGGATGATGATGGGAATGCCAAGGTACCGTGTCCCGGCGGCCACATCTCAAGTTTCTCCCGGCCCTCACGCAGGTCGAGTCGGGACTGAAGCGGCTGCAGTGCGCGCTTGCCCAGCAGCAATTCCAATAGGCCTCGGCGCCGGAGTCCGCTGCCAGCATGGCCGGCAGTCAGATGGTGTGGCCCTGACCAGCACCGGCACCGAAGTGAGCGTCAGGCCCCGCACACCTCGCCAAGCAGCGTTGAGCGGCCGCCGCGGTGGTGACGGTGTACTCGGGCCGTGGCTGGCACCGCAGCTGCAGGCCGATCCGCCAAGCGCTGCGCGACTATGATGATGGCACCTGCCGGTGTCGACCAGCACGTCGGCGCACCAACTCTCCACCCACCAGCAGGCTCTCTGCCGGCCAGGTTGCTGCAGGTACGGCAGCGCCGCGCCAGGTCGTCGTGGTCCGACAGGGCAGTATTGACTGGGTGGAGCGGGCGGCGTCCGTCATCGCCAGGTGCGGCTGCCGGCGTCGCGAGCGCCACCAGCGCCGACGCGATGGCGCGGCGGCAGGGCGGCCTGCAGGCGACGCCAGCGCGGCGGCCGGCGGTGCTGCCTGCGCTGCCACCAGTGGCGGCGGCGCTGGCTTTACCGCGGCCAGGGCCGACGACTGCATTCGGACGAGGCAATTTCGTGCATTGTCAGTAGCTGTATGGCCTGGGTCAGCGGGCCAGGCAACACGGCGACGCGCGGTGTGGTCGTAAGAGCCGGGCGCGGCTCGCCGGGCCTTTCTCCGGAGCCTTGGCAGGTACATGGCCGCTCTGCTGCTGGAAGCCCGGCGGCATGCGCTCTGCCACCGTCGCGCCGACCGGGCAGACGGCGTAGGTTCCGAAGGGCAGCGCTATGGATGAGTGAGACGCTGCATCGTATGGGCCCGGCATGGCGGCGGGCATCGCCACCGCTGCCGGCCAGGGTGGCGGTGGCGGTGGCGTGGCGGGGGCCGCGTACGACGCAGGCGGGTGCTGCAGCTGGGGCGTTGCCGGGTGCCGGTGGTAGGATACTGCCGAGGGGGCCACCGACTGTGGTGGGGGCGGTGGTGCCTGCGCGGCTTGCTGCCGCCATGCGAGCATCTGTACCGGCAGCGGGGCCGCTGCCTCCGATACAGCTGACGACGGGATGCGCTGCGCCGCCAGCAGCTGATGGAGCTGCTGAAGCTGCGCGTCCATGCGGTCAACCTGGCGCTGCGAGACGCTAGGCGCCAAAGCCAAAGCTGGCACAGACTTGTCCGTCAAATCCGCCGGCAGTCCCCGCCCTTGCCGCGCCTCGTGCACCTTCGCCTGCATCTCCGCCAGCAGCCCCGCCGGATCCGTCACTATGCGCCGCTTGGACCCCCTGCAGTGTGGCTGCTTGTGGTTGCTGCCCAGGAAGGGGTGCAGGCGGCAGGTTTTGTCCTGGTGTGCTACCCAGCGTCCTTCAGGGCAGATCCGGTCTGCCGCCGCGGCCGCCGCCATTGTGACCTGGTCGGGCTCGGCGCCGGCGGCGTTGCCCTTGGACCTGTTGCCGGACGGTCCAGAGCAGGTCGGGAGGTGTCTCTGGGCCGGGTCCAAAACTGGCTGCTTCCATCTGCAACTCTTGCCACCACGGCCGGCCCCCAACCCCGTTGGAGCCTGTCCTATCATGGGCGGTGGCAGGGTTTTCGCCGTGCGACTCCCGGCGCTCGTGCCCCCCTCCCGCGCCGTCGCGGGGGCGCTGGTTTGCGTGGGGAATGTAACCAATGGACCGCAGGGCGTGCAGTACGGCCTGCAGCTCATCAGCATCCCGCGCAGGCGGGCCCACCGGAGGACCCGTTCCGCGCGCCACCGGCCTGGTGCCAATCGCGCCACTAGCGTGCAGTCGGGCCATGAGCCTCTCTACGTACTCGCGATCTGCCCCCTCCTGATCCTGATCCTCCTGCACGGTCGCATGCAGGCGCGCGCCCCCCTGTGCCACCTCTCGGTAACCCAGCACAGTCCTGACCATGCCCTCCGCCGGGCCCCCCGCAGGCAACTGCACGCGCGGGGCGTCAAAGACAAACCCCGGGCTGTTCCCGTGCAGGAGGATCAGGATCAGGAGGGGGCAGATCGCGAGTACGTAGAGAGGCTCATGGCCCGACTGCACGCTAGTGGCGCGATTGGCACCAGGCCGGTGGCGCGCGGAACGGGTCCTCCGGTGGGCCCGCCTGCGCGGGATGCTGATGAGCTGCAGGCCGTACTGCACGCCCTGCGGTCCATTGGTTACATTCCCCACGCAAACCAGCGCCCCCGCGACGGCGCGGGAGGGGGGCACGAGCGCCGGGAGTCGCACGGCGAAAACCCTGCCACCGCCCATGATAGGACAGGCTCCAACGGGGTTGGGGGCCGGCCGTGGTGGCAAGAGTTGCAGATGGAAGCAGCCAGTTTTGGACCCGGCCCAGAGACACCTCCCGACCTGCTCTGGACCGTTGGGCAGGTGGACACCATCCTCACCTACCACCAGCAG